>JAPDOI010000013.1:2782500-3045000 GCA_029168955.1 Aplectana chamaeleonis | reverse complement strand
TGAATACAAAGCAACAAGTTAATGAAGCGAGTTAATGAAAGCAACAATAATGGAAATTATCAAAAACTCTCTACTGCCGTCGTAGCCATGGCGGAGCGGGCGTTATGCGCATGCTGCGCGGGTGTGGCTTCAGGACCATCAATCCTACACCGTATCCAGGCGACCTGAATAGTGAGGTTATCAGAACGTAGTCTAATGTGGCTACTAATAGCTCAATCGCCTGATGGCTGATGTTTCCTATGGTGTTGGATGTGAGGTAACTAATAAGGAACCTTTACAACGCAACGAAAAAAAGCAGACGCAGTTGATTTTCTTTCTTTATCACCAACTCCGTATCAGTTATGACCCCATTGTTCACAAACATTAACTGACGGCTTCACCCGAGAGACCGATGGGTACTTTTTCAGACAGAATGTGGAAAATTTGAGGTGATTACATTTTGTGTCACACGAGCAGTGTGTCTCACAGGTTGTTTCCAAAGTAGATAATCACAAGCTCGTGCCCTTCTTAAAGGCAGCATACACGCTCACAAACATGGCTGAGATAACAGCATAAATAGGACCGCCTGGCCCCTACCATGTCGTCAACGGCGTTTGAAGCGCTGAAAAGCATCCAGGTTGACAGAATTCGAGCATTCCCGTCTCAAAAGCCTGTGGAACCCCACCCCTACGAATAACAGAATGAAGAGTGGAGCATGTGAAAGCATTAGATAACTTAGAGTGATAGCACTATCAAATGAGAGTCTACGAGAGAAACGGCTTGATTCACCTGAATATAACATGTCTGTTTACCGATGAAATGCTCCATTTTATAAGCCAGCCAAAATAGAGCGGCATCCTTGAAAGTGGATGGAAATTAATCGGTATGTAAACAAGTTATAATCAGATAAATCAAGCTGTTTCTCTCGTAGACTCTCATTTGATGGTGCTATCACGCTAAATTATCAAATGCTTGCACATGCCTCACTCTTCATTCTGTTATTCGTAGGGGTGGGGTTCCACAGGCTTTCGAGACGGGAATGCTCGAATTCTGTCAACCTGGATGGTTTTCAGCGCTTCAAACGCCGTTGACGACATGGTAGGGGCCAGGCGGTCCTATTTATGCTGTTATCTCAGCCTTGTTTGTGAGCGTGTATGCTGCCTTTAAAGGCAGCATACACGCTCAAAATTGATATCAATTTTATGGAATGAATCGAAGGTCTGAAGCTGTTAATGACTTACTTACTTACTGACTTAATCGGTTGGCTTTCGCCTGACGCGGTCATTCCGCATCTTCACCGAGGTGTGCCGTCCTAGTAGTCAGCCGTGTCCATTTTTCACGGTCTTCAGCCACAATTTGAACACATTCCATCCAGCTGTCACTATTCCATTTCCTGCGAAACGAAACATCGCGCCTGAACTGTCTTTCGATGCCGAGTGACTTTAAATCCTCTTTAACCACATCCGTCCAGAACTTTCGCCTACGCCCAGGTGGCCGTTTCCAGACAGGATTTGGAAGCATTTTTAAAGCGTGTTGTACGAGACGATCCGGCGTTCTTCTTAGTATATGCCCGAGCAGTCGAAGTCGACTTTCCATTGCTGCTTGAGATGGCGTTAGGAGATGCTGGCACCTCCCTCGTGTCAAGCGTTGATGTACTGCGTCGATTTCCTTGTAAAGGTCTTCGTTATGGCATACACGCGGCCAGAAATATCCAAGCAAACGCCTAAAAGCTTCCTCTCCGTGCAATCCAACCTTTCCATCTGCGTTTTCGGTGCTGCCCACGTCTCCGATCCGTACATCATGATAGGGCGAATAGCGGATAGGTAGACGCGCAACTTGACTTCCTTCGCGATGGTGGTAGACCACAAACACTTGGTTAGAGAATTGAATGCAGACGTAGCTTTCGCACATCGTTGTCGAATATCCGCTGCATAACTACCATCGTTCTTCAGCAAACAGCCCAAATAACAGAAATCGTCCACCAGTTCGATACGTTGTCCGTCCACACAAACTCCAGTTGAAGGCCTCTGAGAGACCCACATCTGCTTGCATTTGTCGGGACGAAGACGAAGTCCATAGGCTGCGGCATACTTCGAAACGAGGTTCACAATCCTTTGCAGTTTTGCGTTGTTTTCAGCGAATAACACAATGTCGTCGGCGTACTCCAGGTCGACAAGGGAGCGTCCTGATGGTGTTAGGATCACATCCGCAGGAAACTGTTCTGCAACTCTACGCATGATGTCATCAACGGCGAAGTTGAAAAGAAAAGGTCCTGCAACTGCTCCTTGCCTTACTCCTGTTTTCACCTCGAAAGCTGACGTAAATCCGACAGGTGTACGAACTGCTGCTGTTGTTCCTTTGTTCATGTCCTCGATTAACCGAACATACTTTTCCGGGACTCCATCTGCTCGCAGAGCATTGAGCAATCGATCACGATGAGGAGAGTCGAACGCGGCTTCAAAGTCCAAAAAAGCAAGCTGTAATGGCTTCGAAAACCGCTGCCACGATTCAATTACTCTTCTCACGACGAACACTTGGTCGATGGTCGATCTTCCAGGTCGAAAACCGGCTTGCTCATCTCTGGTCGTTCCTTCACGATGTTTGATAAGTCGCTCGAGAATGATACGTTCTAAAACCTTGTACATGACACGAAGTAGAGATTCCTCTGTAGTTCTTAGGATCCGTGACGGATAGCTTCTTGTGAAGAGGTACGATGATCGCATGTCTCCACGAATCGGGTATCCTTTCGCTCATCCATATGGCACGGATGGTGTTGGTCATTTCACGAATCCCAGACGGAGGAAGAGCTTTCAGCATTTCAGCAGTGATGTTGTCATCTCCACCTGCCTTTCCATTCTTCATTTTCCGGACACAATCCAAAACTTCAGACTCAGTCGGCGGTTCCTCACTGACATCGTAATGTGCTCTCTGAACATGCGGGAGCTCAGGTACTGATGGCGCTGGACGATTCAGTAGTGAACTGAAGTAATCCTTCCATATTGGCAGCGTCGCATCACCAACTGCAACTCCATTGGTAGTGTTCAAGACAGGAGAACATCTCTTCATCTTCCCGCTATACTGTCGCAGCAACGTGTAGGCTTTCTTCGGATTCTTCTCCTCCCAAGCCTTCTCGAACTCCTTAGCTCTACACGTCCACCTCGTTCGCGGTCACTTTGAAGCTGCCGACGCAACTTCCTCCTCAGACGCTTCTCCTCCACGAAGTTTCCTGCAGTTCGGAGAGCACATACTCTGTTGTAGGTAGATGTTGTTTCTTCTGAGACGTAGGCGAACTTCTTCTTAGGCTGTACAACCGGGAGTGCCTCTTTCGAAGCGTCCTGGATGCACTTGACAAAAGAATCCGCGTCGCAAAGTTTCTTCTTAGTCCGTACTCCGATGTGAATAGAAACGCGTTGTCGGAAATTCCTTCTGCACTCTTCATCTCTGAGACTTGTCATGTCAATCCTCTGGAGAGGCTGAGCCCCTCGCTTCCTCTTATGAATCCTCGCAGTGAAGTTCAACAGAACAGGACGGTGATCCGAATCGAATGCGACATCCCACACAGCTCTAGATCTTCGAATGTCCGATACTGGAATATTCCTCGTCAGGACATAGTCAAGCTGTAGTTTCAAAGTTGTCATCTTCCGCTTCCGCTGCTCTTCTGGAGATAGCCGGGTTGGTCCCTGCCACGTAAGCTGATGGCGGCGATGATTCCTCTTGAATGTCGATGCAATAATCAGACCACTGCGTTCACAAAAGTCGACAAGGCGGTAGCCATTGTCCGATGTTTGCTCCACTGGGTAGAACCATTTACCGAGTACTTCGGATTCCTGATCAGGTCCCATCTTCGCATTTGCGTCAATCCCCACGACAACACCATGTTGACAAGGTATCCTGGCCAGCAACGTATTGAGTTCCTCATAAAACGCATCCTTCGAATTGTCTTCGGCGGTTTCAGTGGGCGCATGAGCACTCACTATCCACAGATTGAATCCTCTGTGATCCCGCAGTCGTACGAATGCATTCCGACACGACGTTGAGCCGAACTCCTTGACCATACCATTGAAATCCTTCCTTACAGCTATTGCACAGCCTCCCACTCTCCTATCGTCAGCGTTACCGCAGTAGATGGTGTACTCTCCGACGCTGATGACGGGTCTATCCTTGAGGCGGGTTTCCTGCAAAGCAGCAAACGGTGCATGGAAATAGCTCAGAAGTCTGGATAGCGCGGTTTTGGATATCACTCGACAGCGATCGACAGTTCAGGGTGGCGAAATTGTGGCTTGTGGCCAAAGACTCCATGACTCCCTAGGTACGGATCCTAAGGTGTTATGGACCAGAGGCCTTAGTGTGCCGGACGGCGACACCTTTATGCAATGTGCGGGATACTTTCGCGATATAGTTGTGCACGCTATATCGCTCGAACGTTCCCTGTGTACACTCAAACGTCTGCTGGGTTCAGTAGAAGCAGGGGCACCAACGAGCAGGTACCAACAGACTTGTATACACACCCCCAAAAAGCTGTTAATATTCAGAGATAACGAAAAAAAACGGAAAAAAATCGACTGAGATGAAGGTATAACGATTCATTCTATATTGGCCCAGAAGTGGACGAGTTTTACCGCATTGGCTGAAATAGCGGAGCTAGCGACAAATTTGTAGGGATAACGACGCTAATGTACTCGTACGGCCCTTTCTGGGACGCTTACCACATTAGAAGTGTAAAAAACAAGCCAAAATGACCGTAATCGAGCATTGAATATTTGCATTGAGGGGTGGAGCCCGTATCGGTGGGCGGAGAAAGGATGATTTTGTGACTCAATACGGCTCAATTACGGTCATTTTAACTCGTTTTCAACTCTTCCAACTTCGTGAGGGCTCTTCTAGGGCCCGCACGACCCCACTAATGTAGTTATCTCAACAACTTTTGCGAGCGTGTATGCTGCCTTTAAAGGCAGTGGTCACGATGAAAAACGTTATCGAAAAAACTACAAAAATCAGCTTAGATCAAAAACAGCTGAAAAACTATGAGGGTAGCGCGGTGAAAAACGGGCTAAAATTAGAGTTTCTAGGGCCTAAAGATGCCAGTTCGTGCACACGTGCACAGCGATGACGAAAAGATCGCAGTCTCATGCCGAGCAGTCAAAAATCATCGACATTCAGAGGACGAAATAAATGCAAATTTGACGAATAAAAACAGTTGAGCAATGAAAACATCACTTCAGTCAATGTTTTTGACTAGATGTGTACATAAATTCGAAGGTTCATTTATTAAAATTCAATTTCTGGCCAGCAGATGTTCTTGATATAAGAGGTAATGGACGCCTATGATGTGTGGTGGGCTCGTCCACCATCAAAAGACAAGAAAGTTCAGGTTTCAAATTTGGCCCAAAACAGTGGTTTTTCGCGATTTTTTTTCTAATAGGTCCTACTACTCTAGACCCAGAGAAGGATTTGGACAGAAAAAGACGACAAGCATATTTGATCGCGACCACTGCCTTTAAGCTCCTGGTCTCCAATTTATTCGTCCAATCGTTCAAAGAACTTATTAGTGACGTCTCAACCGATCTAACCTTTCAGAAAGCCGAACTGATTCTCCGAAATGATGTAGTTCTGCTCAAGGTGTCTAACAAGGTGTTTTCTGACTAATTTCTCAAAAGTTCGTGCGAAGATAGAGGTTATACTTATAGGCCTGTAATATCCAATATCGCTGAGCGGGGTTTTTTTTGAATGGGGGTAATAAATGCATGTTTCCACCTTTCAGGAACTTCAGCTCTCATATAGCTCAAATTGATAACAAATAGATTCAAGTCTTCTTAAAGGTTTTTTTATGAGTAAATCTTGGGTGGCCCCACCACGTCTAGGATAGACCCAAGGTCAGCCGCTCTAGCCAAACGTCACCGGTTCATGCTGATGTGGCTCGTCTGCGCCGGCCCATATGTCTGATTCGGAACAAGAACGATAGTTAAAGGCAGTTTTCACGATAGAAAATGTGTTTCAGTTTCCACTAGGAATGGGTAGTGGATGGGAACACTATAACGTTGACGTCGAAAGAACGCACGAAAACGAGCCAGGAAAAGCTCCAAAAGATCCCGAAGTTGCCACTTCGAGCGCAAGGCAAACCCCAAAAGCGCAACACACGCCCACCGACGTGAACAAATGAATGCTCGAGATCGTGAGATGAGCGATGATTTATGATCATGGCCCCGTTCTTCCCTTCACTCTCAACTTCTATCTTTACTCACATCAGCTGGCATACATCGGCTGCAAAAGACGGAAGTTACAAGTCTCGGACAACTCGTCCACCATGTTTCCTTAGCTCATTTTTTGAGAGACCATAACTCCGTTTCCAGAAGGTCTTGTACGATTTCAGAGATATCATTGGAATCAGCATAAGGCCGTTTTCAAGATAGGCGGGAGAACAGAAAAACGATTTTCATCGTGAACACTGACTGCCTTTAAAGGCAGGGTCCGGGCAGAATTTCGATTTTGAGATTTCCCGCTAAATCGGTGCTCTTGCTACAGGTAGTGCTAAGGAACATGCGGAAACTGCGTAAAAACCGGTCTTCTTCAAGTTATTCCAGCCACTTCCGTTAGCCGATGATCCAGAAAAGTCAGAAAAGTGTGGCCACCGTCCATATTTTTGCGGTTGTCCACGCATTCTTCGGAAGTGCTGTGCAAGTATCGGTCATTCCAGCCATGGTTATCATGCTGTGAACAACGTATTCCCTGACTTTGAGGCTGTTTTCTCTAGAACTAAGGACTCAGAATTCGTGAAACGCTCAGACGATGTTGAGCTAGGCCAGCCCAATCTATATAACCCAAATTTCGGTAGTGTCAAATTTTGACCAGGGATCGTATTCGCCATCAACCCGCCGGGGAGTCGAAGGGTAGATGAGGTGAAATTTCAGTACAAAATGCGCGCTCCACGGCCACCTCTCGCCTCCCTTGGCTTCCCTCGCGACCGCCGGAATTTTTCGAATCGCATAGCTGAAGAATGGCCGCTTCGCGATGGAATCTTTATCTTTTCGCAGTGATATCGATACGTAACACAGTTTACATTTCCATCTTACTTGGTGTAAGATGGGTTGATCTGCTCTTCTGCCGCGCGCGGTATCATCCCTTCCGCTTCCCTTCCACTTCCCTCGGCGGGTTGTTGGCGAATACGACCCCAGACCTTGCCTTTAAGCCCTTTTCACACTTGCCCGACCAACGTCGGACGACTCTTTATCGAATGTGGAGGATCTATCTGCCCTATTCTATCCATCTTATCCACCTTGACTTATCAAATGTGATAGAGAGTCGTCCGACGTCGGCCGGCAAACTATAAAAGAGGCTTCAGCCAGTGTGTCTCATTTTCCATCAACACATCTCTCAGCAGCTCCAGTTATGTCATCTGAGGTTGGTGTGCATGGAGGATGCAATGAAGGGTGTTCGGGGGCCGTACGCAAGAACGCGCCGGATGGGGCAGGGGCAGTGCAGTCGGCGACTTTGAAGATGGACACGCCTATCACAAGTCGTGGTTGATCACAAGTCAAAACACGTATGTCGTGCCCCAGCAGTCTTTCTCGCTGCCCCCAGCCGCTCCAGTCTCCTAGCTGGGGCGGCGAGGGCACAGCTATGGGGCACGACATACGTGTCCTAACTTGTGGCCAACCACTATAGAAGTGTCCTGTTTTGTAAGCATTGGTAATCTTCAAAGGCGCCGACTTCAGTGCCACAGCCACAACCGGCGCGTTCTTGCATACGGCCCCATAGGGCGATTATGAAGCTTCGGGAACCTGTTTGGCGACTAAACAATTCATATGTATCGATTAACCGTGTTTGTACAGATCGAGAGAGGAATCCATGACTTAACACTGCGACACGCATGTTTTAAAGTTAGGAGACTATCGCGCCCCCAAAGCTCTATTCCGCTACTAGGGCGTTCGTAGCTAGCAATACAAGCGACAACCGTCATTGTGGTGAGTTCGTCTAACGATAAAATATTGATTACGGCTTCTTTATAGCCAGTGAGCTACAATCAATTTTTATCATTGAGCCCCACTCACCTCAGTACTTGAATGTTGTTGCCGGCTATGAACAGCGTCATACACGGTTTGGGAAAAAATTGTTGCCTGACAGGAAAAACATTTATCCCGGCATGCAAAAGCAGAACCAAAGTGCGAACCCGTGAGAGCATTACTTACACCTTCATCCTACTTTTTCAAGAGCGGCAAATGGCGCGGATATCAGTGAGAAAAGAGAAATAAGGGGCCGTATCCATCACTGACATGCCGGCTAAATCCTACATCACTTTTACCTTACCCGGAGCGATCCATCAGGCATTCACTTACCCGGGTAAGATCCCGAGCAGAATGTGTACCGTGGGCACTCACCGAAACACTCAATAGGCGTCAATTCGCACATATTTTGCCGACTCGCTTTTTTTGTCCAAGGAGGCTTGAGAAATGTATGGGTTGTGTGATTAATGAGAATTTGAAAGCGCATCAGAGGGCTCACTTCAAATACAGAAAATAACATCTTTACATCACTGACTTCTTTATTTTTCCAAGCGAGATTATATCAAAGGTACTCGATTGTTTCCCTTATTTGGTAGTCCACTCCATGGTAGATTTTTTTCTTGAAGAGGATTGGGTTTAGCCAAATCCTTCTAGTAAAGTTCAAATACCGTGCGGTAACGATTACCACAAGGGTATGAAGTGATGATATCAGTTGCATTTCTATTTCAGACCGACCGACTTAGGGTCTATTCATACTTCCAACCTCGCAGACACCTGTCGTACGCGGGGGAATGTCGATGGCCTCGCGAAGACACTCCGAGGGGCCAACGACATTGCCCCGGCGTGCAACCGACACTCCACCGCCAAACATCCGATTCTCCACCGCGATCCAAACGGTTTTCACACCGCGGTGCAACCGAACCAACTTCCAGTTCACACGTTTTCCCACACATCTTTGGTGTTTCCGGGTCCGCACGGGGCTCTCGGAAACAGGGGTCCCCACAAAAGGGGTAATTTCACGGTCCACAATGGAGTGCACCCCACTGTGGACCGTGGAGAGATGGCCCCACAGTTAGGTACCACCTTCCCCTCCCCCGAGCCGTAGGGAGCCCGCTCCCCTAGGCGACAAAAATTATCCTTCAGAATGTGGTGGATCTTCTGGAAACTGAATCGAGGCCACCTTCTAGGTCCGGCTCCGTAGAGCCGACAGAGGCACACGGTGAGATGAGGAGCCTTCTATACCCGTATCATTGTTAATACTTTTGTTTAAACATGTTGATGCATGGAATCACATCATAATTCATGCGCCGTTCAACCGCTTCTGTGGGAGCGGCTGCGTCACGTGCCTACTTTATTCACGGTGGCGCCGGCAAGTCGACCCTCCCACTTTTTTGCTTCCGCCGTTGCACCGGCAAGGCCTTTTCCGCTGCCGTACAACTGGCCAGGTGTCCGAGCTTTCGCTCTGCCAGAGCGGCCCGCGCGGAAAAAGAGGTGAATATTAATGAAATTTCGACGTTCCGAGCCTCCCGCCTGTCACGCGCCTCCCGCCTCGCCACAGCTGTGTCTCTGAAGCATTCATACGCCCTTCTCGCACCGCAGAGGTATTTGTTGGTAGCATTTTTTGTCGCACTAAATTACGTCATCTAAGTGTAGCGGGCCTCAGTGAAAGCGAGCAATACGTCATAGAAAATGTGCGGGACCTCAGTGGGAGCGTACAAGAGGCAGTAGAAAGCGTGTGTGAACCATGTAGAAGTACGTCGGACGCCGCGAAAAGTATTTACCCCGTAGTAGGAGTGCGCAGGACGCCGGGAAAAGTTTGTGGTACCCAAGTGGGGGTGCGGGGGACGCCGCAGAAAGTAGGTGGGACCTCTCTTTCCGAGCGGGCTGCTCCGGCAGAGCGAGAGGTTGGAAGTATGAATAGCCTTTAGAAGACTACACTAACCTCGCGGGTCAATCATTGATGAATACGGTCCCAGATGTCTGAAACAGGCCTAAGATTAGAAATCAGATGTTTGATAACGGTATCAGACACCTATTTCTAATTTTTTTTGCTGATAATCCGTGGCAATCGCCGCTGCCGCAAAAGTATGAATGAGATTTTATGTGACGCGTCTGCGCGCTACCTTTGCGCTATTGCTCGACAGCAAATAAAACTACATAACAATTTTCATGGCTGATTGGCACAATTTTTTTTCCAGTGTTCGCTATGCAGCGAAACCAGCGCAGAGCAACACTTCAGAAGGCTGGAGGCACAAGGCGATGAGGTGAGGTATCCCTTCTTATCAGGCTGCACCACAAGAAGTGCCTCTCTCAAAGTTTTTCGGATAAGCTTGACGAAGAGAGGGCTTCGCAAAGTTTTCCTGTGTCCGCAACCCAATAGAACTCAGAAGTCGTCGACGGATATTTCCGCGAGATTCTTCACATCTGAAACTTGACATGCCAGTTTTCTGAAAAGGCTGTTTCTCTCTCACGTTCTTATGCAAACTCGCAGTAAAAGTCAACAGAGCAATCAGGCTGATAATTTACCATCGTCCACCGCATTGAGAGGAATTCGGTAGCCTTGGAATACTCGTTTTCAACTTTCCCACAGCTTTTCAAGAAACGGGTTTCAAAACAAGATTGTATGTTCGTGGTATTCCTTTTTTAGCTCTCGATCGCGCACCTGTCAATGAACACTACCTCTTTCACCGTATCTCAATAGCAATTGGCTGCTTATCATTCAACCCCCGAGAGCCGTAATCTGGGTAGAAAAGATTCTGGGAGGGAGAGGACTCTGTTTTGATCATAAGGCCTTGATTACCACACACGTCAAAGGTTTAACTCCACATCGCATCCAAAGCTATGGTCTCCTCATCAGATTTACTCTTGTGATTGGGGCAAGTGCGGTCATTGTGGCTGGAGCACTGGCCAACGGGGTTTCGATCGCGTGCGACGATACTCTGCCGCAGAAGAGTCAGTTCACTACTCAGACACTCGTCATTGTTTACGGGACTGTAGACATGCAGGAAAGGCTAGGTGCAGCAAGGGCCGCATTCCTCTTCATTGTGCCCTGGACAGCCTGTCCGTGAAAACGCTGTTCATGTAGGTACTGTAGGTAAGGAAGGTCGGCAAGAAAATGATCGGGGGCCACTTGAGATAATGAACTGATTATCATATAAAAATGAAAATTTGTGCTGATATCGTATGCCTGACAGCCTTATCAATCCCTGTTTCTGTGGATAGTCACGAAAATACTTGGATTTTTGAAAGTAATATCATTCATTCTTTAACTCGTGTGGTAGTGAATGGGTAGACAACCGCGAGTTAACTCGCGGTTGTCTACCCAATCTTCGGAGGACTTTTTTGAAAGCTATCCATCTTTTTCTTCATTCAGACACTATTTCCATTTTTTCTGTCAGCTCCCGAAAGGTAGCACTTTTGCGCGGACTCAACGCGAGATCACATACGATAACGCGTATTCCTTACTGATGAGAACGCTTACTGAAGAGTACGCAAGTCGTCTTGAAAGGTGTGCAGGGCGTTGATAATTTAGTGCAGTACCCCAATGGGAGAGTGCAGGATTTGTGCAGGACCCCACTGGGGGTGTGCAGGACTCTATTGGGAGTGTGCGAGATGTGTGAAGGACCTCAATGGGGTGTGTGCAGGACCCCAATGGGAGTGTGCAGGATGTGTGCAGGACCGCAGTGGGAGTGTGCAGCCCCCATCGAAAGCTTGGCGACACACGAAAGATACAAGCATATCAATCATTACATCTGTCTTTCAGACACAAACATCATTTTATTTTTTGATAATAAAATGCATGGTGTTGGTCGCATTGCGAGTGTGAGATTGTCCGGATTCTCCGCGTTTGATTTTCCGTCGCACTTCCTGCGCACTTCCACGGTTCTGCGCGCCTTCACGCTCTCACAAGGGTACTAAACACTCTTTATGACGTTCTGCACAAACTGGTCGTGCACACATCGGTAAAAAAACTAGTTGGAGAGCGGGGCACTCCGGATTCAGTTAGAGAATGTAACAAGCACGCTCATACCGATCACTGGGCGAAGAGCTACAGTAATCCTCTCTGAAAAATTTCCAAGTGTCGTCTTGGATATGAGCACACAAGGTGAACACCCACGCCGATTCGCGGCGTACTTGTATGCGTGTATTTTGGCGCACAAAATGATAGAATCATTGTCAAATGAAAGCTTAGTTATTATCGCTCCTCGAAACCCAGTCCGATCCCACACACATTCCCCTGCTTGGGCGCACTCACTGCTGGGTCCAGCATACTTTCCCCGGCGCTTCACGCATTTCCAGTTGGGTCCCGTACACTTACTCGGGCGCTCGGTGATCTCCCAATTGATCCAGCACACTTTCCTCCGCGCACTCCCAGTTGGATCCAACACACTTTTCTCGGCGCACTCGCAGCTCGGTCCAGTGCATTTTTCCCGGCGCTCGGCGCTTTACCGGTTGGGTCCAACACACTTTTCTCGGCACTCGGCGCACTCCCAGTTGGGTCCAACACATTCTTCCCGGCGCTCGGCGCACTCAAATTTGGGTCCAACACACTTTTCTAGGCGCTCATCGTACCCCTAGTTGGGTCCAACACACTTTTCTCGGCACTCGGCGCACTCCCATCTCGGTCCAGCGCACTTTTCCCGGCGCTCGGCGCATTCCCAGTTTGGTCCAAAACGGTTTCCCTGGCGCTCAGCGCACTCTTAGCTGGTCCCACAAATCACCACTGCTATTGACGCACTCGTAGTGGAGTCGCTCACACTTGTTTCGGCGCTCGGCGCACTCTCAGTGAAGTCCCGACTACCTTCCCAGGGCCCATACTGCACATGCAGCCGCCCATGAAGCCCCTCAGCAACGTTTTCTATAGGAAACTGATGATATCGTGCAATCAGTATACGCCATCACATCATAGCAACAGACCGAATCGCTTCAGTTCTAAAGACAAATCGACCGAATTTCCGTTCACTCTCTCTCTCACACACACACACACACACACACACACACACACACACACACACACACACACACACACACACACACACACACACACACACACACACACACACACACACACACACACACACACACACACACACACACACACACACACACACACACACACACACACACACACACACACACACACACACACACACACACACCTAGCCGGATTCAGTTAGTAGGATAGAATAGAATCGTAACAGCCCACAGATACGTTTACACAAATTCGCCCTCCTCAGCCTTTTCCCAGCGACTTCTCGATAAGAGGGGTGTGTGAGTGAATGCATGGCCCGTAGTAAACCACCCCATCCGCGCTGAGATGACAAGACGGCTGCGCGCTGAGGTGCCTCATCGGCCCCGTGCAATCAGCCGATACTGTGATGAGCGATCAATGGCAGGCGAGAGGTCTTCACTCAATGAGAAAGGCCAGTGGTCACAAGGAGTGGACTTGAGAGTTAACGCAGGCGACCCATGGCCTAGTGGTTACCGACCAGGGCTTAGGCGCGCGTGTCTCACGTTCGATTCCCGTCAAGTCGAAAAATTTTGCAGATAAATTGTAATGCATGCCTTTTACGAAAGAGTGCTTGACTGTGCAATAAATGTGTTAGATGGAGCGGAGGGCAATGAACGACATGGGATTTTTCAATCTTCGCTACGGGAATGTTTTTGCATAATTTATTATGCTAGTACTTTACTACTTCGTGTGAAACGGCGCAGGTAATGCGTGGCTTGATGAAATTTCGTCCAATCACGTAATTTGGGCCGTTTAGAGTTTGAGGAGCGTATCGTTAGGCCCTCGGAAACTCCTAGTGACCTGTGGATTTCGATTACAACCAGCAAAAATATCACCAGTGAAATATTTGATTATCACCAGTGACAGTAGTGATATCACTAGTGATAAGGAGGTTCCGATGAAAAAGCCACCGCTCCGCGCAGTGATAATCGAAAACAGGAGTTAACTTGAACTGAAACAGAGCCTACCTTGGAGAAACAAGGTTTTCCAACAAAGGGAATTTCAGGACCCCATATAGCAAGCAAGCCGCGGTAGCAGCCTTGATAAACAAAGATCCAACAATTGCAAGAAAATAAGCATTTGAATACTGCTCGTTTTTGACATTCGACTGCATATCTGACGAGGGATGGCGTATGAAATTGCCCTAGGTCTTCATAAATCTTTTCTATGCACGTTAAGTATTCATGTTTTATCTCTTGTGTTGTCTTCCTGCAGTATCAGGAGTAGCTCTTTGCATGGGAAGTTGTTTCGATAATTATCTGTGAGGTTTCGGTAGCCGTGGTTGAGACTAGAACAGTTTTGGGATAGGGTTTTCTTGTTTCCCACTATCGTTCTTGTTCAGGGGTCGTTTGAGTTGTTTCTGGCATTGTGGGATGAACGCTGGGTGAACTGGTCCGCTCTGAGCTTTTAATTTGCGTGTTACACCTTTTCTGTTTGAAAACCGAATTATGGTACTGTGACGAGCCCATGTTGAGGGACTAGGGTCAGGCTAAACTGAATTCCCAGATTTCCTAGATTTCTCCTTGAAAATGTCCAACGGTCCCACTTTTTTATCTGGGGCGGAAATCATTACGAATGAAAACCTCTCTCGTTTCAGACCTAGAGGCAACGTTCACGATAAAAAAACCATATTCTAATTTTCGATGTTCTTGAGCTTTCGAATAAATGTATATTTCGAATATCATTTCACGCTAGCTTTCGAATAAATGTATATCTCGAATATCGTATTTTTAGGACACCCAGAATGATTCAGCAATTCGAATATTCGAATAATTGGTTGCTGTATATTCGAATGTCGTGCTTTCAAATAGGCCGAAAAATGAAAACCCGAACACTTCAACGCCCTCACAGCTCTATAAATCGATTTGCTTTAATCAAAAGTGTTCAGCAAGCAATAAAAAACTGTAGAACGTATAACGTTCCACAGTGTCCATCACACAGCGCTTAAACAACCCTGGTAACTGTTTACCAAAAAAAATGAAAAAAAAGAACCCTCCCTGAATCAAGTACTGTCCCACACATGGGTACGAAAAAACGGAAATAGTTATAAGAACAACTTCTTATGCTAGAAAACTCACCTTTGTACTATAGGAATGAATTACTAGACTGATATTGAGGAAATACGGCTGCCATCAGCTGTTTTGCGCTCGCAGAAAATCCACCCACTCAGCATGACTTGATTTTGGCCGTTGATTTCGGCTTACTGTACGAGAATGTGGAACGCAAACCTGCGGAGTGCGACGACCGTCATGCGAGAACCGTAAGTTGCAAGGGGGCAACTCACGGGGTTCAGATGACAGCAGCGCTGGGTCTTCGCACAACCTGTGCTATTTCTCCTTGCCCCAACAGCCGCCAGCATACGCGGAGGTGACCCTCTTCGCACCACAAGTGCGTCGAGCCAGCCGTGTGGTCACCATTTCCACCCGCAGGGAGACCAGCCATCGCTAACCGTGTGACGGTTCGATTGATGCGGCCATGCTTCCCTGCACAAGGTGACCGCATGCAGGGAGCTCACCTCAGCGCACCGGGGGTTTACTACGGGCCCATATCTCTCCTCGGCCCTTTTATACCCCATGTAATGATCGTGCGTTATCGTTCGTTATCATGTTCTGTTCAAAAATGGTTACGGGAGTCTTTCGTCCAGTGGTATGAGCGTGCTTGTAAGAATTAATGATACCAATTTCAGAAATCAAAGTGTTTACATGACGTTTCCATGATAACACTGACTGACAACGCTATGAGGCATATTATATCAGCACAAATTTTCATTTTCATTCATGAATCATTTCATTTTCTCGAGTACCCCCCCCCTCCCAACTAATTGAGCACCCACACATCTGCACACTCCCACTAAAGTCTTGCACACTTTCTATGACGTCCTGCTCACGCCTACTCGGGTTCTGCACATTTTCTACCGCGTTCTGATCGCTTTTTTCATTGAATAGAAAGATTGGTAAGCTCGCATAAACCTGGCGGTTAACTCGCATAAAGTTGGCGGTTCAAAGGTGGCTGGTAACTTGCGCTGAAAATGCATTAACTACCCCACCCCCCTAAGGTCGTATTCGCCGACAACCCGCCGAGGGAAGTTGAACGGAAGCGGACGGGATGATATCGTGTGCGTCAGAGAAGCAGATCTACCCGTCTTACACTATGTAAGATAGAAATGAAAGCTACGTTACGTATCGATATCACGGCGAGAAGATACAGTTTCCATCTCGCAGCGGCTTTTCCACAGCGACGCGATTCGAAAAATTCTTTCGATCGCGAGGGAAGCCAAAGGAAGCGAGAGGTGGCCGTGGTGAGCGCGCTTTGTACTGAATTCTCAATTTATCCTTATTTATTTATCTATTTATTTATTTATTTGAGACGCGGAACAAGTCCACGTAAGCAATACACAACTTGATATAAAATCGCAGAAATACTGAAATATTGAACGCAACTGTAAAACCTATGCTGAGGAAACAAAGAAAACCGATTAGCCGGAAAATGACATTCAGAAACAAGTAACAAAAAGTAATTGTAGAAGTAAGTGGGACAAAAAAACATCAGTACAAGTAGATTGAAGGTCCGATGTCTCTTAGAAGGGACTTGAACGCACTCAAAGACACACTCGGAAGGAACTCATTCTCACCTAAAATTTGATTGAACTTGCTCACGCTACGGTAGGTAAAAAACCCTGACCTAGCTTGTGACCTCGCAATTGGAATATAGAGTCTAAGTTTCCCGCACCTGTTTCTTGAAATGGGAGCTCCGAAAAATTTTACTGAATCTATAGACAACTTTCTAGTAAGTAATTTGTACATCATTATGAGATCAGCTCTTTTCCTTCTCCTATGAAGACTAGGCAGTTTCAGAATTCTAGCTCTTTCGGCAGCATTGGGCACCTGGGAATACGCGACTTCAGAACATCTCATCATTAGTTTGCGGGTGTAGTTATTTTAAATGGATTCCAATAGGGCAATGTCCATCTTTTTCACGGGATTAAAGACTGTGATTCCACACTCAACTAAAGGCCTCACATAGGTCTTGTAAGCTCGCACAAGCGCCTGAGAATTAGTAGTTCTGAGTACCTTAAAAAGATTATAGGTGCGATAATTAGCCTTCTTAAACAAGTTTCTGTAATGCTGTCTGAAACTCAAATCACTGGATATTTGAAAACCTAGATCTCTCACTTCAGAAACGGACGTGAGAGTCTGACCTCCTACCGTATACGTGAAACTAATATCAAGATTTCTTTTCCCGATCCGGAGGTGGTTCGATTTTTCTATGCCCAAGCGAAGCTCCCATGTATCTGCCCAGTTACCTATGTAATCAATTGCGGCCTGAACCGCCCTACAATCCTCGCAGTTCTCGACTTTCTTGTAAATTTTGATATCATATGCGTACATTTTACAGTCGACACCAAAACGTGAAATGGAGTCCGGAAGTTTATATGTATAAATTAGGAAAAATATAGGTGAGAGTAAGCCCCCTTGAGGAACTCCACTGTATGCTGAATATACTGGAGAGTGCGTATCCTTGAGTTTAATCTGGTAAGTCCGGTTGGATAGAAAATTTCGTGCCCAACTTATAAGTCTGGGATGAACATCAATGACTGCCATTTCTTGCAGTAGTTTCTGTATGGGGACTCTATCAAAGGCTTCTGAGAAACCGAAATAAATCACACCGGTTAAGCTCCTGGTCTCCAATTTATTCGTCCAATCGTTCAAAGAACTTATTAGTGACGTCTCAACCGATCTAACCTTTCAGAAAGCCGAACTGATTCTCCAAAATGATGTAGTTCTGCTCAAGGTGTCTAACAAGGTGTTTTCTGACTAATTTCTCAAAAGTTCGTGTGAAGATAGAGGTTATACTTATAGGCCTGTAATATCCAATATCGCTGAGCGGGGTTTTTTTTTGAATGGGGGTAATAAATGCATGTTTCCACCTTTCAGGAACTTCAGCTCTCATATAGCTCAAATTGAAAATGTGCTCAAGTGGGTACAAAATCGGAAACAATATTTTTTTTATGAAGGTGAGAGGATTGAAGTCCAGCGAGATTGAATAAGAATTGGGCCACTTCGATAAAAGTTCAAAAATGTCTTACTTATGAAACCATAAAGAGTGCTCCGCTCCATCTGATCATGGCGAGGTAGCGCAAGATCTTCAGATAAAACTAGCTCCGAGTCGACTTCTCGAGGCACACTGAACATTTTTTGAAATTCGTTCGACAAAAGATCGGCTTTTTCATTGGGAGATGAAAAAAAAACGTTCCCATTCCCGTCAATGAGGCTAGGAAAAGAGTTTTTATAACCGCTGTGAGAGCTCACATACCTATAAAATCTGTTTTTGTCATTCGAGTTAATAACCTTTCTCTCTAAACAGATCTGATACCTTGTAAGAGCTTTTTCAACTTCTTTGTTATAGGCCTCACAATTTTCCCATGCTTGCGAATTTTCGGATGCCGAAGCTCTATTCCACATATCAGATCTGAACTTGGTCATATTTCTTAGACGCTGTGGTAGATTGAGCTCTTTTGGCAAGACTTCACGTAATGGGACAAATAGCTCAATGACATGCTCGATGACCTCTATGAAAGTTCCCTTCGACTTCCCGGCGGGTTGATGGCGGTGACGACCCCTAAATCCTGAGTGGCTCGCTCGAATACTTTTGGGGGGGGGCACTCAAGATTCATAACGAAATGATTGATATGAAACCGTTTTAACACGTCTCTGACACGTGTCGCTGTGGAGAAAATCTCCATATCTCTGAATGAATCTTGTGTGCCTCCCCCCTCTCACAACTACTCTCATAAACTCGGGGGGTGAATAACAGGTGGGCGTGGCCTGTTTTGGCACTTTTTCAGTCGGGGGACCACTTTCCACCTTAGGGAGTAAACGCCGCGCGCGGCGAAACGCACGATTTTTGTGAGGGTATTGGGTAGTGAATTTCACTACCTTGGGGAACCCTTGGGGAGTGACACTGGTCACGTGTCACATCACCTGTATTAACGTGTTTCTCCACTGTCCAAAGCGACGTGTCACCTTACTCCCTAAAGCTTCCCTAAGGTAGTAAAACGCCGCGTCATTATCATTTTCGAATCAAATCCATCGATTGATCAATCCATTTCATATGTTTAATGTGTTCTATTCTTTTGCCTTTTTTCTTTTTCTCATCTCCTTTTATTACTCTATGACTTGCTTTTCCTTCCTGATTCTCTTCACTTCTTATTCATGGCTCCCATATAAAAAGAATGTTAGTGTCATGATTGAATGACTGCTGATTTTGAGGCATCCACTAGCATTTTACCCGGTCTGTTTTTTTTTCACAACAAAACCACCCCACTTGCATGGTAGTGGTTCGATGACTATCCAAAACACAGGATTGAATGAAACACTGATCGTTTTACCCGGCTATCTCCAGAAGAGCAGCGGAAGCGGAAGATGACAACTTTGAAACTACAGCTTGACTATGTCCTGACGAGGAATATTCCAGTATCGGACATTCGAAGATCCAGAGCTGTGTGGGATGTCGCATTCGATTCGGATCACCGTCCTGTTCTGTTGAACTTCACTGCGAGGATTCATAAGAGGAAGCGAGGGGCTCAGCCTCTCCAGAGGATTGACATCTCTCATAAACTCGGGGGGTGAATAACAGGTGGGCGTGGCCTGTTTTGACACTTTTTCAGTCGGGGGACCACTTTCCACCTTAGGGAGTAAACGCCGCGCGCGGCGAAACGCATGACTTTTGTGAGGGTATTGGGTAATAAATTTCACTCCCTTAGGGAATACTTGGGGAGTGACACTGGTCACGTGCCACATCACCTGTGATAACGTGTCCTTTCACTCCCCAACGTGACGTATAACTTTACTCCCCAAAGTTTCCCTAAGGTAGTAGGATGACGCGTCATCATCATTTTCAAATCATTTTCATCGATCGCTCAACCTTCGCCATGGGTTTAATCTGTTCTTTTCCTCTGCCACGTTTATTCTTTTCATGTGATTACTCTGACTTTTATTCCTAACTTGCACTCATTAATGGCTCCCATTCCGGAAAAAAGTTCTGTATTATTATCATCGGAATGTTGCTGTTCTTAGATTCTCAGATGCATTTTATTCGGTCCTTTTATTGACAAAAACAGCCACCCCACTTGTACGATAGTGGTTTCTGAAACAGAGAATGACACATTGCTCGTAGGCTTTGATCAGAATCGCGCCTGTAGCATCATCTTTCAAAAAATTCCTTCAAATCACTATTTTTCATTCGAAAACTTTTTAATTAAAAAATGCACAAAATCCTGGTGAGAAGAGCTACTTAAAGGCAGCATACACGCTCGTAAGCATAGTCGAGATAACAGCATAGATAGGTCCGCACGGCCCGTACTATGTCGTCAACGACGTTTGAAGCGCTGGAAACTGTCCAGGATGACAATATTTGACAATGTTTGAGCAATCTTGCCTTCCACGCCCGTATTTTCACGCCCCTTTGAGTAACAGAATGAGAATCGAAACTTGTGAAAACGTGTGATAATTGAGAGCGATAGCACTATCAAATGGGAGTGCACGAGAGAAATAGCTTGGTTTACTTGAGTATAACATGTATGCATACCTAATGACTCTCGTCCACTTTCGAGAATGCCGCTCTAGTTTGGCTGACCTCTTGAAATGGAGGATTTTATCAGTGCACAAGCATGTTATACTCAAGTAAACCAAGCTATTTCTCTCGTGCACTCCCATTTGATAGTGCTATCACTCTCAATTATCACACGTTTTCACAAGTATCGATTCTCATTCTGTTACTCAAATGGGTGTGAAAATACGGGCGTGGAAGGCAAGATTGCTCAAACATTGTCAAATACTGTCATCCTGAACAGTTTTCAGCGCCTCAAACGTCGTTGACGACATAGTACGGGCCGTGCGGACCTATCTATGCTGTTAACTCGACTATGCTTGCGAGCGTGTATGCTGCCTTTAAGTTCATAATGATTCCTAGGAATCCGTTAAAAAGAGACAAATCTTTTGGGTGGAATTTTTAGTGTTCCGTACAGTGTACAAGTACTGAGCTCTATGTGCAGTGTACAACGATCTGGAATTCACATTCCGAACTTTTTTTTGTCCAAATACATAGAAATCCCAGTGAGTAGCCTCAATAGCGTTTTTGACCCGAAAAGGCTGATTCTCGAGAAATTTATTGAAAATGGACTATAAATACTCGAAAACGCTTCCCTGCGCGTCATCCAACCATAATCTAACTATGTACGAACGGTATGTTGAATAATACTCCCCCTTTTTTCTTTGTCGTTTATTGTAATACCTGGAAATCTCCTTTCAATACCGCTTTGTTAAATTTCGTTATATTTTAGGATTTAAAATTTACAAATGCATCATGGCTTTGGATAGGCATCCAGAGCTCGTTGGTTGATATTATAGGTATGCTTTTCAGAGAGGACAGACCCATGAAAGATTGATTTCTCAGTCCTGCTTTCTTCAGAAAACCCAAGTTGAGCTCTGTGGCACATTCTAACGAAAAAAGATGGTGGACGTCCAAATACTGTCAAAACGCACTGTACATAGGAGGCACTTCGCCTAGGAATCGAGAGGGTTTGGAACACATAATCTTTTTTTTCGTGGTTTTTCCAAATTGGATCGATGCAGGGTGCAAAAGATTTAGGCTCTCTTTTCAATAAATTTTGACAAAGCCAAGACTATGAAAATTATGAGCCCCTAAAAATTAGCAGTTTTTAACGATTTCTTTCCGTAGAGATCATTAACGTGAACGGGTTTTCCTGTTATCGAAATGCCATTAAAGGTCATGAGCTATAAGGAAACGATTAGGGTTATTGGATTTGTAAACGTTACGTCCCGTAAAATTATATGATTTTTAACTTTTGGAGAATAATTTCGACAGATTTTGACCATGCTCGACGATGCGCCGTCTCAGTTTTGGTCCGATAAAAAATAACCAATTTGAAAAAATTGGACCCTATCACTCTCACTTTTTTTCGATTGAAAGTTATGCAATAGAAAGAAACGTTGTGCGTGCGACAGATCACTCATTTTTTTCTAATCATCATGAAATGAAATGAAATGTTGGACATGATAAGGTTCACAAAAGCCAAAAGCCCGTTTTCTTTTCAATGCCGCTCTATCACCTACCGGAATCGCATCTGGATCACCATTCCGGAGTGAAATGAAAGGAAGTGACAATGGGAAAACTTTTTTGTGCATAACTAAATATAGGAGTAGCCTCTTGCACACGTGCTTTTGCTAGCGGGCTTTAACTCAAAAAAAGCATTCATTAAAAAAATCAGAGTGATTGGGTCAAACTACTTGAATTTCTCATTTTTCTCATGCTAGAAGACTACTGCGCATCTTTTGAGCATGGCCATAACCTGCAAGATTGATATTTTGAAAAAATACCCACTCAAAAATATGAAAGGGCTCGATTTTTTAAACCTTGTACTGCCAATAAATTTTTACCTATAACGGTAGAGACATTCATTTCAGTTAAAGGACACGTACAAGCTCAAAAGCGATATCAACTTTATGGCATGAATCAATGCCTTGAATCTCATTGTATAGAGAAACGCGGAAAGTATATGTAAAAAAAACGTCTGAAATGATGAGATAACGATTTTTCTGTTCTGGTTCTCAAGTGGACGAGTTGCACAACCCTGCAATATGAAAGGGCATAATTAGCGGAGTCAGCGACAAAGTGGTTGTGATAACGGTGCTAATAGACTTGTACGGCCTTTACTGAGAAGCTTACGACGCTGGATGCGTCGAAAGCGAGCCAAGATGACCGATTTTCAGCAGCTATTCCATGGGGGGTGGTATTCAGGGACTGAACGGTTATTGAAACAAAGGCGGGGAACGGATGATTTAGTGACTCAATATGGCTCGAATCATGTTTAGCAGGCATTTGCGCCAAGTTTCGGCTGAGCTACGACCCCACCTGTTGACTTAATTCTTGAAAAAAATGTGAAATATTTCTTTGATCATCTTGCCAAAAATAGACATTAAATTTGTATTCAGCCCACCGAATAACTCAGGGCGAATATTACTACTCAGAAAAGCCCCGCATTGAATGCATGTCGAATATGCATCCAACTCCAGTAACCACTCCCAATACAACGCTCAATCGCAGGGGCGCGTGCGTTAAACAACAGCACGTACTGCAAAATTTTATCGCAGTAGCACATGCTGTAAGGCGGTCCAGCGCTGTCGTAGCAGTGCACTGTCACAAGACGCGGCTGGTACACCGACATGTGACGCGGCCCGTTCGCCGAATACGATTCTATGGCATCTCGTCCCCGATCGGTACGGGACGGGTCAGAGTGAGACTATGGGGGTACGAGATAAAGCGCAATTCATAACAGTCAACGCCAGCGCGACATGCGCGGGCATGCCATTGGAGAATGAACGGCTTGACGCCTCGCCCGCGCGTGACGCCCACTCTGCCAATGCGGCGACGTCCGTAACAACTTTTTCCTCATTTTCATTGTTAATCATTCTCCAATTTTATTCCGTTCCCTTCTGCTTCCATGATAGTAAACGCTTGAACAAATTCTGCTTGCTCGGCAACGTTAAGGCCCCTTCTAATCCGCTCCGCCATTACGTTGCCGCTGAGGTATTCATAGTTTTCGCATGCTGCACGACGCACGTAGAAAGTATTCACACTCCAACGCCTCGCCCGGGCGTGACACGTGCCCCGCGCTGGCGGAAGCAGTATGAATAGCGCCCAAGAGTGGTTGTGCCCATTGGTTCGTTGGGGTGGAGACAGCGGTCCGAGAGGTGAAGGTTTCTGAGAATACCTGAGTGGGAAATGGTGAAGGTTCCTTATAGATTTGCACGGAAAATTTTTCCAGGCGATTTCTGGAAAAGTACCTGTTTTTCGCTTATAACATTTTTGATCTTTACGATGAATCTTTGAGCGGAGCTGTTTCAAAAATCTTCATAAAATTTTGCGGCGTTAAATAATGTTTTCAATTTGAGAAAAATACTTTTCCAATCTCTCAGCCAATTTCAATTTATGGAATGACGTTTCTCTCACCAAAAGCAATTAGTTTTTCGTCTACAACTTTTTTATCCTGGAAGATAGCCTTTTGGTAGGGGTTGTTCTTAGAATCCCCATAACATTTTGCATCGAATAGCGTTTTCGGTTACAAAAATAAGTTTCCGCTCTTCAGCCGATTTCTGTTTACAATGTGCGTTTTTTGCCTGAAATTGTCGGTTTTCCGTCCACAACTTTTTTGTGCTTGGAGATAGGCCTTTGGTGAAGGTAGTTTTCGGACCTTCGACGGAATTTCGCGTCGATTGCTCCCTCTATCTTCAGAGGTTAAGAAGTTGTAGGCGAAAAACCGGCGTTTCGTCAAATGAATTAGGCTGAAGGATCGAGAAAATGTTTTTCGAAACTGGAAACATCAGTCGACGCAGAATTCCATCGAGATTCCGAAAACAACCTTCACCAGACGCCTATCTCCAAGCACAAAAAAGTTGTGGACGGGAAACCGATAATTTCAGGCGATAAACGCACTTTATAAACAGAAATCGGCTGGAAGAAGGAGAACGTATTTTTTGGAACTGAAAACGCTTTTCGATGCAGAATTTCACGGGAATTCCGAAAACAACCTTTGCCCACAGGCGAAGGTCGGTGGAGTACCTGGCTCCACCCAACGAAGCTATGGTTGTGCCTGCGTCTCTGCCGCCCTCGTATATATCGTGTCTGCAGTATAGTTGTACAATTTTGAAAAAAAAAGTCGAACGAACGAAAATTGAAAAAATTTCGTTCGAAACAAATTCGAACGAACGAATTTCGAAAAACTTTCGAAATTTCGGACGTCGAACGAACGAAATTCAAAACTAATCAAAATTTAGATTTTTTTCGAAACTCGTCAAAAATTTCGAAATTTTTTTCGAAATTTGTTCGAAAAAATTCCGAACGAACGAATTCCGAAAAAATTTCGAAAAATCGGATTTCGAACGAACGAAAATCGAAATTTTTTCGTTCGAAAAAAATTCGAACGAACGAAAATTGAAAAATTTTCGTTCGAAAAAATTTCGAACGAACGAAATTTGAAAAAATTTCGTTCGACGAGATTCTGAACGAACGAAAATTGAAAAATTTTCGTTCGAAAAAATTTCGAACGAACGGAATTTGAAAAAAATTCGTTCGACGAAATTTCGAACGAACGAAATTTGTAAAAATTTCGTTCGACGAAATTTCGAACCAACGAAAACGAACGAAAAAAATTTCGAAAAATCTTTCGAAATTTTTTCGAAAATTTCGTTCGTGTACAACTATAGTCTGCAGGCGCGAAGGAGAAGCGGATTGAAAGAGGCATCGGACGTGAATTTCGAGTGAATGAATTAGATCAATCGATGAATTCTTCAGTTTCGCCTTTCTGGAATACTGAGAATGGATGAACAATTTGAATAAGCCCTTTCATAAATTGCCGAATGAATAATTTTCTGGACTCCGTCTTTCTCAAAGTTGTGGAATGAATGAAACAATGTAGATACGACTTTTTCTAGAATTTCCCAATGAGCAATACATTTCGAACTTGCCAACCTGTAATCTTTCAATGGATAAAAAATTTTAGAACATGTCCTCTATTCGTTTCCAAGGAATCTTCGTAAGTTTATTCCAATATTCGAATGATTAATTTTTTGAGTAGTTCTTGATTCGTACGGGGAAATAAATCAACAGCTGCTTTGGCATCTGACTATTCGAAAGTCATAAACGGAATTTGATCAAATATTACGAAACTCCCAAACCTCGACTTCCTAAAAAGAGCGAATATCAGAAAGAGCGACAATTTCATTCTTCGATTGAATCGAATACTCGAATGACCCAGAAAAAGAGATTTGAATTGAATTGATTCCCCAAAGAATTTTAAAACTAGAAAAACAAAAGTTGGAATTTTCGAACAAATCGGTTAAAATAATTTACCTCAACTTTTCGAATGAGTCATTCAAAAAAAAGTCATTTGAGTTTCTCGAAAAAATCGAAAACTCTGGAGAAAATCAATATTTCTCAGTGAATCGATTAACCGGAAACTTGAATCATTCAAAATCTCGAATGAGTCGGACATTCGAAAAGAAATAATGAATTCAGGTTGTTGAACAAATAGAAGATACGACTAATTTTAATCGAATCTAAAGCAAATATCATCTGAGAGAAATGAGACTGCAGAGATCCGTTTTTTCGCCTCCATCAGGAAAATGAAAGCAAGTTACTTGTATTATAAAAGGCAAAAACAAGTTACCTGTAACATATCTAAGTCGATGTGAGTTACTTGCGACTTATCTCAGGTTATTTGAGTTACATGCAGCATCTCGACGGGATACCGCGTGCAGTGCTCTCCGATACTTTGCATCTAACTTTAACGTCGCTAGATAAGTCGCAAGTAACTTAAAGGCACAGTCCAACCTCAGAATCGTTTTCCTGATTTTCTCACTATCTTTAAAACGGTCCCACGCTGATTCCAATGATGTCTCTGGCAACGTACAAGACCCCCTAGGAACGGAGTTATGGCCCCTTAAAAACTGAGCTGCGAAAGCATGGTGAACGAGTTTTCCGAGGCTTGTAACTCCCGTCATTTGCAACCAATGAATGCGAGTCAGCCTGAGTAAAGAGAGAGGTTGAGAATGAAGGGAAGAAAGGGGCTACTGACCGAAAATCGTTGCTCATCTTGCCACTATTGAACTCGAAAGATCGTAAAAGAGGCGTGCCAAAGTGGCTTCCCTATGTGGGCGCCCCAGGGTGGCTTCCTCCTATATCTCGCTTATTCCGAGGAACTGAGAGCTCGCACTTGGCAGGTGCTATATACGTTGGGTCTACATCATATGGAAATCTCAGATTTCGAACACTTGAAAATCAATCAACTTCTCTAATCAAATATCACGCAGTGTTAATGAGTACTATAAGTATTCCTCTCAGAACTATCGCTCTGCGTTGACCCATGACCTCGCCAGACTCGAGCTGGAGAGAGAGGGGAAGCACAAAGGGAGAGCTTGCGAGAGACAGAAGCGCGCCACCCACTCAACAGTCAGGCGGCGGCTGATATTGTAAGAGTCCATCCTGGTAGGGCGGGGACGAGACGCCCGGCAACCGCGCTGACCACCATCTGGGGCCGCCAGTGGCTGTTCAAGGTCTCCAGCGGCTGGGTGGGCCAAGTACCGCAAATCTGGGTAATTGGACGGGAGAGGCTGCCGACATGTGAGCCCGGCCTCAAGAGTGCGTAGTGTGCTTTCTTTTTTTCGTTCTGTCATTAAGTTGAATGTGTAACATTCACGCTTTGAGCGTTTTTTTTTGATGGGGCACGTGCTGTAACTTGAAACACAATAGGAGCACGTGCTACCCTAGCTAGCAGCGCGTTCCCATATGTGCTCGAAGCCGCCTTGTCTTCGAAGTGAACGCATACTCGGCACGCATTAAATGCGGCGATTTTCTGAGTAACTCATTTAAGCTTACCAAGTAGTTTGAAGAAAAATCCTTTTTTTCTCTGAAAAATTCACGAGCCCCCCTCCCTAATTTTCATTTTTAAGTATGTTCCACAATTTTTACGACCACCTATTGCGCCGAGTCGCAAGTCTGCGCAACCCTGGCTCGAATACAATGGTTTTGACTTCATTTGGGTGCTTGCGACGGCGTGAGCGTTCAAGTATTAGAAGCGTTCTGGTATGACCCCGTTGACCTTGCTATCTCCACCAAATTTGCGAGCGTGGGTGCTGAGCTTAGAGACCTACACTAAATTTTTTCAACACTTAATCTCCTACCAAAGCTTCTTCAAAAGTTCTAGAGAGGAGGGTCTGAATTTTTCGCACCCTCTATCGATTTATAACGAAAAACCTGCAATACGGGTTTTGTGTCTCAAACCGTCTCGGTTCTTAGGTGGCGGTTGAATATATGAATATGTAGTAGGATGTTCTGAATGCCGGTGACCTTCAATGTTTGTTCTATACAGCGCATTTTTTAATTGTTAGTGGTTCAAAAATTTTGCGAAATTTTAATCTAGGAAAGCGTAATTTTAAAGTTCTTGGATAGGACTGTGAAAGCTGTTAGTTTCATTTTGTGGAAGCTGTGTGCGTTGAACATCTTTTATGTGTTTATTTGAGCGTTCCTCATGAGTGCTACTCCACGTCGATGTCCAGATTCATTTTGTTCACGACGTTATGACCTTTGACCTGTGCCATTAACTTCTGTAATTTTTCGTTGCAGGTGATTCCAGTGTTTGCTATTATATACGAATGGGGTTATTTCACTAAAACCGGTTTTTGTATTGATGAAGCAATATATAAAGTTGAATATGAAGTGTTCTGTCCGTCTTCGCGCCTTGCTTGCGATTTAACCAAGGTGGTTTAGCAGTCATAGAAGATCAGCGGTCAAGGGGTACTGTAGAAGCATGGGTAGAAAGTGGTACCTGTGACCGACAACAGCATTGCAGTGGTCGCATTTGCACTGATTTTACTCCCCAGTACCCCCACGATAGGAACCCTCCCATTCCCCAAGTACTATTCAAAATCAACCCACGCCCTCACAACAGACACCTTAGGAGGGTACGACTCCGCCCATTTTGGGGGATGGATAGCAGCTGTCGGTGCTATCCAAAGATGTTTGGGAGCCTATTCACCCCCCGAGTTTATGAGAGATGACAAGTCTCAGAGATGAAGAGTGCAGAAGGAATTTCCGACAACGCGTTTCTATTCACATCGGAGTACGGACTAAGAAGAAACTTTGCGACGCGGATTCTTTTGTCAAGTGCATCCAGGACGCTTCGAAAGAGGCACTCCCGGTTGTACAGCCTAAGAAGAAGTTCGCCTACGTCTCAGAAGAAACAACATCTACCTACAACAGAGTATGTGCTCTACGAACTGCAGGAAACTTCGTGGAGGAGAAGCGTCTGAGGAGGAAGTTGCGTCGGCAGCTTCAAAGTGACCGCGAACGAGAGTGGACGTGTAGAGCTAAGGAGTTCGAGAAGGCTTGGGAGGAGAAGAATCCGAAGAAAGCCTACACGTTGCTGCGACAGTATAGCGGGAAGATGAAGAGATGTTCTCCTGTCCTGAACACTACCAATGGAGTTGCAGTTGGTGATGCGACGCTGCCAATATGGAAGGATTACTTCAGTTCACTACTGAACCGTCCAGCGCCATCAGTACCTGAGCTCCCGCATGTTCAGCGAGCACATTACGATGTCAGTGAGGAACCGCCGACTGAGTCTGAAGTTTTGGATTGTGTCCGGAAAATGAAGAATGGAAAGGCAGGTGGAGATGACAACATCACTGCTGAAATGCTGAAAGCTCTTCCTCCGTCTGGGATTCGTGAAATGACCAACACCATCCGTGCCATATGGATGAGCGAAAGGATACCCGATTCGTGGAGACATGCGATCATCGTACCTCTTCACAAGAAGCTATCCGTCACGGATCCTAAGAACTACAGAGGAATCTCTCTACTTCGTGTCATGTACAAGGTTTTAGAACGTATCATTCTCGAGCGACTTATCAAACATCGTGAAGGAACGACCAGAGATGAGCAAGCCGGTTTTCGACCTGGAAGATCGACCATCGACCAAGTGTTCGTCGTGAGAAGAGTAATTGAATCGTGGCAGCGGTTTTCGAAGCCATTACAGCTTGCTTTTTTGAACTTTGAAGCCGAGTTCGACTCTCCTCATCGTGATCGATTGCTCAATGCTCTGCGAGCAGATGGAGTCCCGGAAAAGTATGTTCGGTTAATCGAGGACATGAACAAAGGAACAACAGCAGCAGTTCGTACACCTGTCGGTTTTACGTCAGCTTTCGAGGTGAAAACAGGAGTAAGGCAAGGAGCCGTTGCAGGACCTTTTCTTTTCAACTTCGCCGTTGATGACATCATGCGTAGAGTAGCAGAACAGTTTCCTGCGGATGTGATCCTAACACCATCAGGACGCTCCCTTGTCGACCTGGAGTACGCCGACGACATTGTGTTATTCGCTGAAAACAACGCAAAACTGCAAAGGATTGTGAACCTCGTTTCGAAGTATGCCGCAGCCTATGGACTTCGTCTTCGTCCCGACAAATGCAAGCAGATGTGGGTCTCTCAGAGGCCTTCAACTGGAGTTTGTGTGGACGGACAACGTATCGAACTGGTGGACGATTTCTGTTATTTGGGCTGTTTGCTGAAGAACGATGGTAGTTATGCAGCGGATATTCGACAACGATGTGCGAAAGCTACGTCTGCATTCAATTCTCTAACCAAGTGTTTGTGGTCTACCACCATCGCGAAGGAAGTCAAGTTGCGCGTCTACCTATCCGCTATTCGCCCTATCATGATGTACGGATCGGAGACGTGGGCAGCACCGAAAACGCAGATGGAAAGGTTGGATTGCACGGAGAGGAAGCTTTTTAGGCGTTTGCTTGGATATTTCTGGCCGCGTGTATGCCATAACGAAGACCTTTACAACGAAATCGACGCAGTACATCAACGCTTGACACGAGGGAGGTGCCAGCATCTCCTAACGCCATCTCAAGCAGCAATGGAAAGTCGACTTCGACTGCTCGGGCATATACTAAGAAGAACGCCGGATCGTCTCGTACAACACGCTTTAAAAATGCTTCCAAATCCTGTCTGGAAACGGCCACCTGGGCGTAGGCGAAAGTTCTGGACGGATGTGGTTAAAGAGGATTTAAAGTCACTCGGCATCGAAAGACAGTTCAGGCGCGATGTTTCGTTTCGCAGGAAATGGAATAGTGACAGCTGGATGAAATGTGTTCAAATTGTGGCTGAAGACCGTGAAAAATGGACACGGCTGACTACTAGGACGGCACACCTCGGTGAAGATGCGGAATGACCGCGTCAGGCGAAAGCCAACCGATTAAAGAGTAAAGTAAGACTGATCGTTGAATTTAATCAGTATCTCTTTGAAGATATCCATTGAAATCACCTTTTTTGGCTTTTCTTGGATTTGAAAAAAAATTCAAGTTCCCCGTGAGGAGAGCTATCTAAATTCATAACGATTGCCAGGATTTAGTCCGAACGATGAAAGGTTTGGGTGAAATTTTTAGTGTTCTGTACAGTGTGCAAGTATAGGATGCGACTGCAGAGCGCTTCTTAGTGTTTAACCCATTCACGACCACGCCTTATTTTGGGTGGCTGCACGTTCGGACTGCGTGCAATATTGCGTCACCGCATACAATGTCCCACCGGCGGGCCACTTTTGCTCGAATGGCACGCCACTAAAAATCGATTTTCGTTTTTTGTTAGTCGTACGACTGTCGACGTCAAAATCACGGTGCCAAAGTTTCAACTTCCATAAATCTTTCCTTCCTGCGAAAAGGCCTCCTAAATTTCAACTGTGTAGATAAGACCATCCACAAAATCACGTGAGTTCGTTGAATTCTATCGCTTCGAAACATTAATTATCGTAGATTACCAACATAGACATTCTTCTGTTCTTCAATTGACAGAAAATGCTTAGTGAAATTTAAATTTTTTTCAGAATTGCACTAATTTTTGAGTTGGCTACTCCCTCGCTCTTGCGGTCTATCGTCTATCCGACGCGAGTATTTTGGTAGTAAATATTTCAAGCATTCTTTTTGACATTTAGACGTAGAAAATACTCCTCAATTTTCACATTGACTGGGAATGCTGATGGGGGAATGGTGCACGGGAATGGTGCGCTGTATCAGTAGTCATATTTCTGTGATATATTAAATAGTGCTATACGATCTGACCACACTTAGAAGTAGGAATTGTTTCTCTAGTAATGGGAAAAAGATAAAATTCGCCAAAAATTACTTGTAAAAATGCGATCTGTACTCATGTTTGAGGTTTTCGACCTGGCTGAATTCGAAGGGTGAGATATATTGTGGTGGTGAAGCTGCCAGCGGACCACCAAATTCGTGATCTAGTCTAGAATAAGTAAATATATTGACCATAAGTAGGTTTAAAAATTCCTTGATGCGGTGGAGAAATCGATTTCTGAAAAGAGTGTCCCACCGGTGGGACACGCGGTCGTGTATGGGTTAACTATCTGTAAGTCACATTCCTAACTTTTGTGTTCGAATACATACAAATCCTAGTGAGTCCTAGAATCCTTACCACCTGCATTCCTAATAACTTTACTGATCCGAAAAGGCCGATTTTGAAAAAAGTTGTTGGAAAAGGACGAGAAGTACTCAGAAACGCCTTCCTGCGCGCCTTCTGATCATAACCTACACACATACTAGCGGCAGCGTGAATAATTCCCACCCTCCTTTTTGTCGTTATCGTATATCTCCTTCTCGTCACCTGGGAAAATCCTTTCAAAACTGATTTGTCCGGATTCAGGATCGGAAATGAACAAGTGCATCATGGTTTTGGATAGGCCTCCAAGCTGGTTCGTTAATATCATATTATAGGTACGCTTTTTGAAAAAATACATATTATACCAATGAAATATTGATCTCTCAGTTTTATTTCTTTTAGAAAAGTGAAGCCGAGCTCTATGGCACGTTCTGACGAAAAAAGTGGATGGACGTAGAGTTCGCGCAATCATTGTAGTCTGAAGAATGGACGAGGCTGCGACGGTAGATCACCCCGCGCCAATCCAAACCCCATTTTTCAGTGAGGCCGCCAACCCCGCACGGCCTGCCGCCTGGTCAATGCGTCAGACTGGAACGAAAACGGAAACCATACAAATACTGACGAAACACGCTTAACATATGAGGCCCTCCGGCTAGGAATCGAGAAGGTTTGGAACACATAATTTTTTTTTCGTGGTTTTTTCCGTAATGGATCGATGCCGTGTGCAAAAAATGTGAGTCCTCTTCTTAAGAAATTTCAAAAAAGCCAAGATTATGAAAATTATGAGCCCTTGAACATGAACTATTCCCGTAGGTTTCTCGTCGTGTAGATCTTTAACGTGAACGGGTTTTCCTGATATCGAAATGCCTTTAGAGCTTGTAAGCTATGTACATATAAGGAGTCGATTATATTTGTTGAATTTGTAAACTTTTCGTCCGGCCCGTCAAATTTTATTTATTTTTTAATTTTGGAGAAAAATGCCTTTATATTATTACCATGCTCGACGATGCGCCGTATCAGTTTTAGTCTGACAAAAATAGCAAATCTAAAAAAGACAGACCAAATCACTCCTTTTTTCGAGTGAAAGTGATGCAATAGAAATAACGTTATCCAAGGGACAGGCCACATATTTTTTCTTGCACTGAGTGATCCTGAAATCAATCGAAATGTCGGACATGATGAGGTTCGCAAAAAAAATGTTTACACATTTTTTCCGTGATAAAGTAGTTCTTTCGCACAATATCCGAAAGCCAACAGCTGGCCAGAAGAAGGAATGTAGACTTCCGAAAGGGGCGGATTATAGCTAAAAATGTCCGTCTTGACTCCCTTTTCCTGAGAAAATAACACTCGATTACTTGACCAGAAGCTTGATATGTGAGAAGAACACATAGATTAAGTCGGAGCAGACTTGCCCTTCACTTTGTAGTGTACATATTTTAACGATAATTTCGAGATGAATGCTGGGTTGAACACTATACTACTCGTCAACGCCCTAGTAGAACGTGCGTACCGCGCGGGTTTGCTGTGTGAGTATAAATGACCTAACGCGCCGCTCGCTCAATCACGACGGGTTCGCTCGTAACTATGCCAATTTCAACAACTACATCACCGCTCCATCACCATTTTCCTTGCACTTCATCTTATTCAAATCTTGTATCTTCGTGCGCTGGAATGAGATGGCACAGTTAGAGCAAAGCTTTTTTCCTAAGCGAAAGGGGTGGCGCTGTTCTCAATTTTTATTAATACGCAGCGCATTCGACGTGCATTTCATAGAGGCGTGTATGATTTTCAGGATCATACGTGGCATGCGGGAGTCAGCCGATTTCCCACTCGTATCCTTCATCTCCCTATATGAATCTAGTACCGACTTGGAGAGTCATTAGGGATAGAAGATCTGGTTGACCCTATGCGAGGATCGAGCCCTGCCGTGTCCAGCGAACAGCAGCGCCTCCTACCACTACACAACACCAGCTCGGGTAACCACCAGAGCGAGATAGACGAGCTCACCTAAAGGCAAGGTTTTCGATGAAATCGGTTGATATGCTATCCCCATAACCATCAAAAAGTTAAAATAAGTAAAAAGTTTGAGAAAAATCGTTCAGGAATAAGTTATTGTTTGGTGTCCTCCTGCCTCCAATTATCGAGATTCGTGTAAAAGCTATTTCGTCAACTTTTATTTTGCTTCCAAAGTGATTCCTAAGCGCACCTGGAGACTTCTGAGTACTTTAACAGCAAAATAAACAGCGGATAAACAAGCATCAATGGAAACCGCGTTAATTAAGGGGCCGGCCGACACCTGTATTTAGCCGTTATACCTTGTTTTTGACCGTTTTTTCGGCAAAATTCCGGTTTTTTTTCACTTATTTCAATTTTTGTGATGAACAAATCTACATTCTCATTAAGTGAGCCCAGAAATCGTTTTTTATGGCGAACCCTACCTTTAAGAAATTGCAGAGTGTGCGTGTAAGGTTCTCTAAACCTATGGGTTCACAGTCAATGAGTTCGGCCACTAGTCTCTGATGTAAATTTGGCTCAAGTTGAGGTTCACGGTTTTTTCTGTTGTCTGCCAGATTTTGCCTATTTTCACAGAAAACAAAGAAAAATTTCGAAAAATATCCAAAATTGGGCAGAAAACAGGAAACAGTAGAGAGAAAATCCTGCACACCCCTGGTTCTTGGCTCTTTTTTGTTCTTCTTTCGCCATTGGGAGCCTAAGACCTCCTCGCTTATCATTTTATTGTAGAAAGTCACAGAGAAGGATAGTTGTGAACGGTGTCTTTAAAGATCTACACGGAAGAATCAGTCGAAAAATTTTGAAGTTTGAAAGCTCGTAATTTTCATTCAGGAGCTGTTTTGAAGTCTAGAAAACGGGACCTTAATTTTTAGGCACCTTCTAACGATTTATAACGAAAAAAGGCCCTAAAAAGTTTTGTGTTTCAAACCGTTTCGATTTTTGAGCTAACCGCGTCGTATGCAGTAGGATGCTCTGAATGCCGGTAACTAATTGTTTCTTCTATATACAAAGAATTTTAATCAAAATTTTGGATTTTTCAAAATTTTTGTGTTTCTGAGAATGCTATTAGTCTTCTTCAGTGGAAGCTATGGGCGATAGTAATGTTTTCTGTCCTGATTGAGCTTTTATCGTTAGTACTGTTTATCATGGTTGTCAAATTGTTTCTCTTATGGTGTTATGCATGACGTGTGCCGTAAATTACTGTAATGTTGCGCAGCTGTTGATTCCATAGTGTACGCCACTACATATGAATGAAATTATTCCATTAAAACGGAGTTCATGTATTTATGAAACAATAAATGAAGTGGAATCTGAACTGTTTTATTAGTGATGGTGCTTTACTTATGATTCAAGTTTAGTTACGACGTGATGTGACCATATGATGAGTGGTTAAGCAGTCATAGAGCATTCAGCGGTTAAAGGGTACTGTGGGAGCATGGGTAGAATACGATACCCGCAACCGAGAACAGCACAGCGGTGGTCGGAATGGCACTGGTTTTACTCCCCAATACCCTCACGATAGGCACCCTCTGATTCCCCAAGTACTGTTCAAAAGCAACCCACGCCCTCACGACAGGCATCTTAGGAGGGTACGACTCCGCCCATTTTGGGGGATGGATAGCAGCTGTCGGTGCTATCCAAAGATGTTTGGGAGCCTATTCACTCCCCGAGTTTATCAGAGTAGTTCCCAACCGGAAACCCTATCAATCGAAGCAATTCTATTGAGTTCCCAAAACAACAATGATTGATATCAGTATCAAGCATCATTTATCAGAAATTTTCTTCAGTTCTACGAGTGAACCTCGGGTGCCTCCACCCGTCTAGGTTAGCGCCCACCTGACTTTGCCGTCCCACTGAAGAATCAGTCCGCCTCGTGACGTCACCACTCGAACAGTAAGATATCTCTCTTAGGCCCCCGTCATAGTCGGTCGAAGGCGGCCGTCCTAGTCCCACCCGGTCGACAGGTATGAGAAGCACGCAAAACGGGAAGAAATGAAGTGATAAAAATCACCCTCGAATGATAAAAATCGTCCTTCGGTATAACAAAGTTTGACAACAACTGATAAAAACCGTCTGGAGTGATAAAAATCCACCTGATAAGGCCAAGGACGACATCAGTTGAGGACGATTATTATCACTTCACTACTTCCCGTCCTTCGTGTGTCTCATAGATATCGACCGGGTGGGACTACGATGGCCGGTTTTTTGACCGACTATTGGCGCTACTATGCGTGTAACGCTTTACTGAGACGTCATGCTCGTTACCTACAACCTAGCCAGAGAAGACGATTTGAGCTAATCATGTTTCTTCAAAAACAAAACCTAGACAACGCTGAAAAAAACAAGTGATATATTCATCTTCAAATGCATCCTCGTTCAAGGAAGGGCTTGTGTCGGCTACACCCTCTGTACTCGAGATGCCTTCGTCCGTTCTCTGAAAGCGGCTATTGTTTCGAGAGAGGCGTCCTAAAAACATTGCCTATAGTGCTAAAATTGATCGGAAGTGATGAATGAAATTTGAAAACTACAAAAAAATTTGCCATGAAAAATGCGAAATTGGCTGAGAGGATGTTATGGACCCTGTCCTGTAGAACACAAAATGTTTGATTTCTAAAAATTTCGCTTCCTGGCTAAAGTGACAATTCGGCGATGCCATTTAGAAGTGTAAATGAAGTTCTGAAAATATCTTGACAAAAAAAATGATGTGGCGTAAAATAGCTTGAAGTAGTAAAAAAGCTAGGAAATGAAGCGAAATTACTAAAAATACGATTTGGCGGTCAATCACGGGGGATAGGATCTAATTCTAAAAGCTTCTCCGTTGAATTTTTCAAAGCGAAATCAAGCACGATATGGATTGGAGCGTTGCGTTCATCTAGCTTGGCTTATGCTGATTCCCTTATAGCAGCTTTCTAAAATATCTTAAAGTTCCCGTTGCGCGCTTGATTTCGCTTTGATAAGTTTAACGGAGAAGCTTGTAAAATCCGACCCTTCGTGATTGACAGCCAAATCGTATTTTTAGTAACTTCTTTTCATTCCTAGTTTTTTTTACTTCACGCTATTTCACGTCACATCATTTTTTTAAGAAAATTCAAGATACTTTTAAAAGTTAATTTACACTTCTAAATCGCATTGCCGAATCGCTACTTTTGCCAGGAAGCTAAATTTTTGAGAACTTCACATATTTTTCCCGAACGTTCTCTTTTCGACTTGAAATTCGATCCATGAGAGTTTCATTTAGGAAAGGTGAAACCCCTTTTTCAAACTTGTGACCCACAACCATGAAAATCCTCACTCATTGCCGCATTTTGTGCAATAGGTGAAAAATCGATATTATTGATCGTTAATGTTAAATTTTGCATGATGAGAAGGTCATCAACACTCAAAAAATCATCGCAGCAGTTTGTGCAACAGGCCAAAAACCCAAGGGACCCATACCCATCAACAATCACCACTCCTCGCCGCATTCCGTGCAAAAAGCGCGAAAATCGATAACATTGATTATCGATTGATTACATGCCATGAGTACGAAATATGACAAGTTCAGTACCTACTCTAAAGACCTGTGTTAACTGGCTGCAGATCCACCCATACACCGTAGCATGCTTAAGCAGTTTTCGTGCTCCACGGCTAATTGAGTATGCAAACCCACGATTGTGAGGAACCCTTTTACGTTGAGGTATGTATCAAGTTCAAATTGGAATAGGGGCGACCTGCATCCATTTCCAGCCACCTGTTCAAATATGAGCTTCCTAGCTCAATTTTAAGTGTACCCGCAAGATAGTGAACGCCTTCTGAAAAAAAGAAAAGGAGATTAACACCAAAATCTCGAAAACCAGGCAACCATTCCAAGCCATTTTTGATAAGTAGAAACAACTTTTTTCGTCATTTTGATGCAGTTTAGATCTAATTTCTACGTTAACTCTGAACTGAGATTTCAAAAAAGCGGTTGCGCGCGGGGCCGATTCAAAGAAAAATCTGGAGGGCGCTTCGCGCGCACCACAATTTCCTTGTTAATGTATCTGGTATTGGACGAAAAGCGTTTCTCCGACCTTGCTTGATGCAAAGAGGAGGGGCATGACCATTAGACTATGGGTAGTCGCAGAAGCTGACTGTATCAACCACACCCTTCTTCTTATCCTCTTTGAAGGACAAACATCTCGGCACCTGTAAATTTGTTACATAACTAATTTTCTTCTATCTCTTCCAATAGAGTAGAATCGAACGCTGAGCAACTCAAAGAGTAGGAGGAGGTTCTATGCCGGCAAAGTTTCGGCGCCTATATTTCCTTCAGATCAATGGGTGCGGTTGACATACACTATTTTACCATATAAGGCGTGAAAATTCACACTTAACATTAGATTTCCACCGTTCAGACCTACGCTTCTTGTATGGTTTCCGTTTTTGCTTTATTCTGAGGCATGGACCAGGCGGCTGGCCGTGCGGATTGGCGGCCTCACTGGAGAATTGGGGTTCAATTCGCGCGGGTGATCTACCGTTGCAGCCCCATCCATTCATCAGACTAAAATTATTGCGCGGACTCTACTTCCTTTAACAGTCTTTTTGTTGGATAAAATTAATGGCCTGGTGGATAGAATGGTACATAAAATCAAAGATCAGAATAAAATAATCCAACCAATCCAGAAATGTGTTTCAAAAACAACTCGAAACAGTTTTCTGTGGAATGAGCTTTGGATTTCTATCACAACAGGACGAATCGAAGACCTAAGCAAAAGATAATAAACGGTCGTGTCAAATTCGAAGCACTACGAGATTGCGGAAAAATTGTTCTGTAGCATATTAATTCGAAATTCTCGCCTTAAAGGCAGCATACACGCTCGTAAACGTGATTAAGATAACTACGGAAATAGAATGAGATGGCCCAGATTACAACGCCTACGCATTTTGAAGTGTCAAGAACGACCCACAATGCCGCTACATGAGTTAGAAGTTGGGCCCGCCTTGTATTTTCACGCCCCCTGTATTTGCCCTTTTCCTGCAACGCAAGGTTGCTGGGTGATATTAATCGTCGGTACTGTTGGTAGGTTGCCTAACAAGTGAACCACACACGTCACTGACGGCGAAGATGACCCAGCTACCCTGCTTTGGAGCAAAAGAGCAAATACAGGGGGCGTGAAAATACAGGGAGGGGCTAACTTCTAACTTATGTAGCGGCATTGTGGGTCATTTTTGACACTTCAAAATGCGTAGGCATTATGTTGTAAGCCATACGGCTCGATCCACATTGCTATCCCAACCACGTTTACGAGGGTGTATGCTGCCTTTAACGCGTAACTGCCTCTAGATTTCAGAACTCCGTTCTGTTTAGCTGTTGATCGACCTTGAGAGCCGTAAACATCCCGAAATGCCGTCCTGCAGACAGCAACCCTGCTCAACCGATCACTGGCATGCCCACGCGAACAACTTCGTTTTGGCCAGCGATGACTCAGAAGTAATAGACGGGTCGTTATCCCGTAGAGAATTTCCAGTTCTTGAGTAGACTGGATTGAACAAAGGTACTCTACTAGCGTTGGAGTTGACGGAAATTTCATGCGTACCTGCTCATGTGATGATTCTGACAACAATTTGTCAAATGCACTCAAAATCGTATTTCTTGAAAAAATTTTATATTTAGAACTCGTCGAAGTGCTGTGGACCCAAAGATCATCCTGTAAGCTAGCTGTTGTTCTTCGTTCTTACGTCCATGAGCAAGATAATTTGAGAAATTTTTAGGTGTATTTGTTAGGAATCATTCTGGGATCCTTGACATTGGCAGTAATAAGTGTAGTTCGGTACCCGGGATGGCCAATGGCTGTCGTTGGGGCACCCTTTGTGAGTTTTTTTACTGTGAAGGACTTGTTTATCATCGGTTCAGTTATAAACCTATTGTGCGAAGTTGCGGCTCATAGTTCTAGGCCCATTATAGTCGTCTTTTCCTGAAGATCGGCTTTTTGCCGAACTCACCACATATGGTTAGAATATTAGGAAACGATAGGTGTACGCAACAGCGTGAGGCTACAGTTTTTAACAGGTAGAAAGTCTTGAAAGTAAGGAAGAGCTTCAACGAGTTAGAAGCGGAGTAACTGCACTGTGCCTGTTTGAGTAACATTGCACTACGACGCAAATTGTGGCGCCCACGAAGCGCCCTGATTCGGTGGAGGTCAGCTCCTGCACGACCGCCATTTCGCTAATGAGGGTTTTGCTCAGGAGCTAACCTTCAAAGAATCAGGCATGCGCTTCGAAACGCCCGTAGAGCAACTTTAGCGATGGTGTCCCTCAGCTTAGGGCAAAAATCAACTATCTATTCAGGCGATCGCGACCGAGTCACCGCCATTCCGCATGGAGCGATATCCGGTTGCATTTCCAACGCGGTTGGTGCCCAGGCAGTTCAAAGGAAAATTCCCAACTGCTCATTTTTCTTTAACTCACTTCGAAAGAATAAAGCCTCTCACACAGATACGGTACTTGTCACAACCTGTGAGCAGCAAGGGTAATCCTGCCACAGACCGCAGCAGCTTCCAAGCATGGTCTACATTGAGGGAGGATTCCTCATTGCGGGACATGGCAAATCAAGATTGTTTTTCGGAGAGTGACCCGGACATCTCTTGGGAGTGGTCTAAAGAGGTCGACCGTCCCTCTGTTTTGGGCGAGGCGCCTTTAAACCGTTTCACAACGTGACCCGCAGCTGATAGCGTCATACGACGTTGGCAGCAAAGGCTCCTCACAAGTTCCACAAGTACTATTTCTGTCCACGCAATAACATGAGCAAGAACTAGAATCTAAGAGTGAGGATGAAGGGAAAGCTGATGAAAATAGACCGGAACGGAATTCGCCGCAAATAAGCCTTCGTGGCGACCGCTTGACGCGCAAGCCGACGAAATTGGCGAACAGTCTTAGTCGAAAGTTTCTTACGTGCAGCTGTTACTTTTCATTTTCAGTTGATTAGTGCTATCGTTCATATTGCTGGTATTCTTACAAGATCACGAACATTGATGATTCTCAACGGCCTATTTTTTGTATGTTTCTTCTGGTTAGAAAGTAAAAATACGAAATCTTCAAACGAAGCAATTTGAGTGTACGCGTCGTGCAACAACACTACTGCTCGTAGATTTTCTTCCGGGTCTTTCTCTGCCTCTTTCAGTAGCTCGCTCGGAACTCAACTAGCAAAACTAGGACGATATTGATGATCCTCGCGTTGAGGGCCATCCAAAGGTCGTCGAAGTCGGAATTCCGTCAAGAATCATAGAGGTTTCGCGATCAACCAGCTCTCTAAATAAGGTAGACATAAGGAAACGCAGACAAGGACGGTCGTAGCCTTCGCTACAGTAACGTAACTACCAGGGCTGAATGCGAGACTTCAACAGCACTCAACAAAACCAAAGATCAGAACGTTGCGTAGCTCTCAACGCCAAGTTCATAAATATTACCCTAGTTTTGCTCAGAGTTCAGTTTTGAGCAGGGCTGGGCACACGTCGCCGAAATGCGATTTTAAATGTGCACCCCTCCTAGCTCGGTACCTTTTTTGGGCTTCACCCTTTAGGATATCAAATTGGCTGTTTCTCTAGTATTCGGCCACAGTAGCCATGGTTTTGACTCCATGATTTTGATAAAGAAGTGTCCAAAAAAGCATTGAATAGAGAAATTTCCGGAGATTCCAGCAGAAAAAGATAGTGTTATTTGAAAACTTCAGTAGAGTTCCGTGAAGAAAAATCATAAGTTAGACCGTACTTCATGAGTGTAGATAAAACATTTTTTATTGCAAAACAATTCAACATTCACAAACAACGGAACTTCTACTATTGCTATGAATAATGTTTCTGTCGAATTATTTCATCTATTATGTGTTTGATTGCTCTTATGAAGAATTCAACATTCTTTCTTGATGTAGAAAGATAGGATTCTCTTGGTGCGTGGAGACTAAAAAACCGAGTTTTATCGGGCTGGAAGACCACCATTCTTTATAACATGACTTGCCGTGCTACATGGAGCTTTTTCGCATGCACACAACACACATTGAAATGGACGGGCTCACAAGAAAGATTACAAAATGTAATTTCAATGCAATTTAGAGCTCATTTCTACCTTCAGCCTAAACCTAGATTTTGAAAAACGGGTTGCGCGCGTGGCCGATCTGTATGTTTCTATTATTACTAGTAGCGGAGCGGGGGGCCTCGGTGAGATATAACTGCCGATAAAGAGGTCTCGACAAAAAAGCCACCGCTCCGCGCTGTGATAATCAAAAACAGAAGTTCACTTGAAATGAACCAGGATCTAGAATACTTTCGATGTACCCATTGTAAAAATTTAATGCCAACAAACAAATTCGAAGTGGGGGTAAGTGTTCAGCAATGACGAGGTTCATTCAAACGGAGCTATTTTATCAAAATCAGCATTAAACATGAGAGCAAAAACATCCAGAAATAGGAGAACCTGGTAAACATTTTATCGTCAACGGCTTCGATATGTAATGTTATGTGAGGACTTTATAGGCAGTGTTCACGATAAGAATCGTTTTTTTTGCTTTTCCACCTATCTTCAAGACGGTTCCATGCTGATCCCAATGATGTTTTGGAATCGTACAAGACCTTCTAGGAAAGGAGTTATGGTCCCTCAAAGATTGAGCAAAGGAAACATGGTGGACGAGTTGTTCGAGGCTTGTAACTTGCGTCTTTTGCAGCCGATGTATGCGAGCTGACCTAAGTAAAGAGAGAAGTTGGGAATAAAGGGAAGAACGGGGCTATTGATCGGAAACCATCGCTCATCTCACAACCTCGAGCATTCATTTATTCACGCCGGTGGGCGTGGAAAGTGCATCTGGGTGTGACGAGCTGACGGGTGTCCAACTTTGGGGCCGTACGGGACCGTTCCGAGCTCGTTTTTCTTAGTTTTTTCAACGTTAGGGTAGCGCTAGGCCCCGCAGCTGCCGATCTCCACCAAAAAAATCAGACATGGTTTTTATCGTGGATACTGCCTTTATACCTCGTTCCGGGTTTGAAAGCACAGTCCAATCTCGGAATCGTTTTTTAAGTCTACCCACTGTCTTGGAGACATTTTCGAGCTTTTCCCAGTGGTATCTGCCAAATCGCTCGAAACCCACTAGGAGCAGAGGTATTGCTTCGCAAAAATTGTGATTTTTGACATCGAAAAATTCGTGGACGAGTTGTCTCGGGCTTGTTTTTGCTTCTCATTCGCAGCCATTCTCCTGGAGCAGACTAGAATACAAAGCTAGTCCGACAACAATTCGAAAAACGTAGATTTTGATCGAAGTTCATGACAAGTCTCGTCCCTATCGAGCTCGAAACTCAGAAGTGGGCGGAGCGAATGGGTGCCGATTTGGGGGCGGAGGGAATGGGTGCTCGATGTTTCACGCTTATTCTGAGGAGTTGAGATCCCGGTAGGGTTGCTACACCCAGCGGCCGGACCATAATATCGAATGTTACCCTCGAGCCTGGACTCCTACTTTAAAGGCAGGGTCCGGGCAGAATTTTGACCTTGAGATTTCTCGCTAAATCCGTGCTCTTGCTACACTTAGTCCCAAGGAACATGCGAAAACTGCGTAAAAACCGGTCTTCTTCAAGTTATCCAAGCCACTTCCCTTAGCCGATGATCCAGAAAAGTCAGAAAAGTGTGGCCATCGTCCATATTTCAGCGGTTGTCCACGCATTCTTCAAAAGTGCTGTCTAATTATCGGTCATTCCAGCCATGATTATCATGCTGTGAATATCGTAATCCCTGACTTTGAGGCAGCTTTCTCCATAAATAAAGACTCAAAGTTCGTGGATCGTTCAGACGATGTTCAGCTAGGCCAGCCCAATCTATTTAACCCAAATTTCGGTAGTGTCAAAATTTGACCGGACCTTCCTTTAACCCGAAAACCTGGGCAAACCCGCGAAAAAAGAGCGAGATTTAGGTCTAAAAATCACATCAGAACTTGAACCAATTGATATGATAATGTTTGCCAGATTCCCCGCTTTCTTTCTCTGCTCTTGGTTTTATTTATTTATTTATTTATTTATTTATTTATTTATTTATTTATTTATTTATTTATTTATTTATTATACGCCGTTGGCGACGTGCTCATAAGCCACAAAGTAGCGAGTTAGAGCCATGAAAATGTATACAAAAACAAAGCAACTCTTAGCGCAACGATTCAACTGCCGACCACAAAGCCATGGTTCAAATGAGAGAATAATCGAAAAGGCGTCCCTAGACAAAGTCAGGAGCTATTAAAGGTTGGGGGGGGGGGCAGTAAGGCAAAAACCCAAGCAGTGCTAGAAGCATGAAACTGATCAGTGTTTCTTGGTACGGGAAATAAATCCATAGTTATGTCCATAGTTAGTTTTCATGTTTATTAATGATTTTGATCAACTAGGTTTTTTTGAATGGACGAACCAATGACAAAAAATTATCCGCGCTCTAAATTTTTTTCAAAGTTTACATTAAATCTTACAATGTGTACATTGAAAGTATCCTAAGTTTGTCTCCTTCCATTTCCTCCAGTTCCATTTTTCTTATCATCCCCGTTTTAAAATAAATTAAATTTTTTAAAATTATTATTGTGAGCGCGTCCAGTACGATGACGATGTTCAGCTAGGCCAGCCCAATCTATTTAACCCAAGTTTCGGTAGTGTCAAATCATCCCCGTTTTAAAATAAATTAAATTTTTTAAAATTATTATTGTGAGCGCGTCCAGTACGATGACGATGTTCAGCTAGGCCAGCCCAATCTATTTAACCCAAATTTCGGTAGTGTCAAAATTTGACTCCATACAGGGCTCGGCGAGAGGTGTGATGTGGCGCAGAGAGGGGGTCGGGCCCGTCGACATCCGGTGGGATGGGGGGTCAGACCTTCGGCGACCTAGAACCAAGATGGACCTCTACCAGGGCGGGGGGGTTGAGAGCCATACCGTTAGTACAAAAAATGACGGCAAACAGGGACGACAAAATGATATCACAATATGAGACCAAAATATAACTGAAGATCACTTTGAGAGAGCAAAATGAGACAGCAGATCAAAAAAGAAACTGAATAGTGAGAAACAATTGCGAAAGAAAAACAAATGAGGCAAGATATGAAATGGAGATGTAAAAATGAGGCAGGAACACCCATGAAGAGCTTACAATTCGCAGGTGATAAGCATGCAAGACAATAGACGACAGTAGCATGGTAATCGTTAATGACTCTAAAATGGAGAATGAGTCGTGGCCAGGTAAAGTGTGTCACCAAAGCGCTTCTGGATATGTCAGAAGCGGTGTTGTTGAGTACTCGCTGTCATCGAGGTCATTACAAGCGGACTAACCTGTAAACGAAATGACACAGGTGTTCTGAAATTTCGTAACCTAAGATGCATTTTGAGGCAATTCAGGATTCACAGGTTCAACCCCGCCAAACTTGAAAATTTTGCAATTCTTAGAAATAATGGATAGTTCAGTGTTTGAGAAGAGCATTGTCACCGTAAGATCTCATGCAATTCATTTCACGAAATTGACTCGTGTCCAAAATGTGATATCGCCTGAAGCAAAGGATTTCTATGCCCTGAGAGCACATAGGTGCGGTTTCGAGCGAGGAACCCCCATTTTGAATGCGAATGTCCGCAAGTGAAAACGCTCCCGAAATTTCATGGCCACAGCTTTAAGCCGAACAGCGTGCATAGGGTAGGCGGAGCCTGTTTTCATGCCCTGTCTACTTGTTGGTTTCTTCTACAGTCAATTGAGAAATTCTTTTAAAACCACCTTTGGTTGGAAATATTTCGGTGTATGACACTTTCATCAAGCCTGTCATGTTTCAAATATTTTAATTCCTACTCTCAATTCTTACGAACGGTGTTAACAAAAAGTGCACTGCATACATTTTCACTTTCAGATTCTGATTATTGGTTTACAAGCAACTTTTATGGTTTTCTGTATGAGTCAAGCAGAGTGGTTAAAACAAGGTTAGTACTGAAATGTATGCAAGGTATTCAAATTGCATGACTATTTTGGTAGTGCTGAGTATTTATGGTTGTCGCTCTATTGTTTTCATGATTGAACAGAGCGTTAGCCACTAATGATTCCTAGAATTGAGAAGAAACAAAGAAAAAACGCTCAATCTGCTCGATCTGAACAAATGAACACTCTAGATCGTGAGATGAGCGATGGGCTCCGATCAATAGCCTCGTTCTTCCTATCATTCTCGATTTTTCTCTTCACTCGGGTCAGCTCTCATACATCGGCTGCCAACGACTTAAGTTACAAGCCTCGGACAACTTGTCCACCATGCTTCCCTAGCTCAATATTTGAGGGACCATAACTCCATTCCGAGAAGGTCTTGGGTGACTTGGCTTTGCTGGGTGACTTGGCACTGGAGAAGCAGTTGACGCCTCGTCGCCCCGTGTCCTCAATGTCTTTTGGGCATCCTCGTCGTAGTTGGTTTACCATTTCGGTTGTTGTGGGGCCATCAATGCGTGCATTGACACTAGCCTGTCTTGATACGTCGGGGAAGGGGTGTGGCTTTTGGAATCTTAATATGTAAACGTAGGGAGACCGATTTTCGTGCACGAATCTGTCGGGGTGAGCCATCTGCATCGGACGAATCAGTCGGTGCTGTGGATGGAAGAGAGTTCATTATTGCATACATCCCAGTTTTCTGAAACCATTCCGCGCTCAAAAGATTAGAATGATTTTTCGCCACGTAAAATGTCCCTCTTGCAGAAATCTCGTTGAACTTGTGCTTACACTGGAGCTCGCCTGTTAACTGAATGCGATCCCCAGTTGCGCTGTGAGCAATAAGTTGTGTTATATGGAGTTTTGGTTAGCCCATGAGATGCCAAGTTTTCCCTTCAATCGTGAGATCGTAGGCAGTGTCGACTCTACTTGGGCATCGAATAGTTTTGAATCATCCGATAAATGAGTTTTTCTCCTCAGTTCTAGAACGAATCGAGCTTCCTTTGGTTGTCAGACAACAAGTAGAGGGAAGCTTCTCATAAATTAGGTTAGAGTAGAAGCAATTGCATTATTTGAATCACACTTATCAATTTTTCAAAAAAAAAGTCGAATTCGACTAATAGTCGACTTAGTTCCGGAAAGACTGATGTTGGTTAATTGTGAATGCACAGAACTCTACTTTGCTATGAATTATGAGAAGACTCCCCCTAACTTGATGCCTGAAAACCGAAATTAGCTCAAACCACTCTGACTCTGGAGAGAAAAATTGATATACGGATGATTCGAAATTATTCGATGCCCAAGTATAGTGCCCACTTGGAAATGGATGTTCATCTTAACAGTTGCGTATCGTCAGTACTGCTTTCTGGGAATATTGGCTACAGAGGAATACGTTTCAGTTCTCCTAACCTGTTTCGATGGGCGAATGATGGTATGAGAACAGCGAGGATGTCTGGGCCAGCAGTATCCTTCCTTGTTTCCAATCTGCTGGCAGTCGGAGCATTTGTTCTGCAATTATGAAAATAATCGGTTGTAATGCATACCTCCACAAAGCCAGCATGGTGTTTGTGGTGTTGTTGAAGTCTTGTTCATTAGGTCGACTCTTGAGCTTTTTCAGCGATTGGCCGGTTGTTCTCGATTATCATGTCGAGATTCTTGATAGTCGCGCATGTGGGTGGGGTTGCACAGTTCCGTCAGCTGCAAAATCTATGTCTTGTGTTGTTCAGAGGTTGAGCAGGCCGTTGCATTCTTCCGCAAGTGTTTGTACTGTGCAGAGGGGAAATCTGACTCGATTTCGTTCAACAGTTTGAGTCGGATGAAAGCGTTGTGGTGAGGTTGTAGAACACACCCACAAAAATTAGGCATTTGAACTGACTTTCGTTGCATTCCTGAATCGATGACATTCGCGGTTTACTATTCCTGCATATGTCGTGAAATCGTCGTCATCTTCTTTAGCTAGCTTCAGACAAGCGTAGCGAGCATGAAATAACGACTGCTGTAGACCAAAGAGTGACTTCGGTATTGACAGTGCTCCTTCAAACGTTAGATCACGAGGAGCTTTGGGAAGAATGTAACTCACATACATTTCGTAGGCTCGAGTGTTAAGATTGTGAAAAAAAGAAGGCGTACTCGCGTGGCTTTGTCGAGTGGTTGCGCATCCACTGTAACAATTTCTTTGTGTCGACGGTACTACGTGTCGACTGTGGCATCTGAGTCAGTTTTGAACGTCGCTAATAGTCTTGAAAGGATATCGAACAGGGTTCCTTGGTCGGCACCTGCGTGTGTCTGCTGGGTGTCATCACGTAATGCGGTCGCAAACGTAGTCAGCAGCTATTGGAACTGCGTGTGTATCACTGTGGACATCTCGTCGCGGCCTCTTCGAGTCGTTGATCCTGGTATTGCTTCCTCTAGTCGGTGATCCTGATCTTGATCACGTATCCTGGTTGCCACTGTAGAGCTCTTCTGTGTGGAGAACCCAGTTGAGTAAAGATTCATTCCTAACTGACTATGAACGCACCGAGCGGTCCTTTTAGATGAACACTCAACAACAACAATCTTATCACTATGTGTCATCCATAACATTAGTCACAACTTTTTCTACCTAATTTCACTTGTTGAGTACTCTACTGGAGGAGGAGGCTAATGCAACAGCTAATCCACGAAGTGACTGAAACAGTCTGATGTCAACATTAGAATTGCGGTCAAGGTGACAACTGATAAAGTTCCACAACAAAGTGTTTCCTCCTCAGAAATATGCAAGTTGCCCGCTTGAACCGTGCTCTATTTTTTTTTCTTTTTAGAACTAGAGAAGCAGGGAGAAGTTTCTAAGGACGATATGAGGGAGCAAGGATTTTTGTTCTTGTACCTTGCAGCAAGTGAGTAAAATTTTATTCTGGGCCGAGCGCAAGATGGCGAAAATTTGCATTGAGACTATGGCAGTCTGGCAAACATTGATGTCACGATGCTGCTCAGCAGCCCGTTACGTTTGCGAAATTTTTCTGTGGCGTTCTGCTAACTACAAATGCACGCCACTTGGTTTGTTAGCGAGATACGTTAAGAGGGCTGCATACGTAGCTCGCAACTATAGATAGATTTCCTTCACAGACACTGGTTAGTGAGAAGGTTATCTAGTTCTTGCGTTGGTGATCGCATTCTCTTTTGTTAGTAGCTGATCGCATTCTCTTTTGTTAGTTGCTGATGTCTATTGTTCGTTTCTCCTCCGTCAAAAATACTACCTAAACAACTCAACCAACGTTGCATTCTGGCGTGCGAAAGCTTCAATGATGCCATTGGTGTCTCATCTAATACCAGTGTCATCAAACACCAAAGCTTATATAAAATTCTAAATGGAACTTACCAGTCTGATCATCGTAGAAATTTTTCGACTTTTTCCCAGACATCATTTTTCTGCGCCTCTACTGCGCAGTTTGTTCCGATGATGAACTGTTTGGCAGCATTCAAAAACCGTTTCCAGGACAAAAATCGGCTTTAGACAGAAACTAAAGGATCTTGGACTTTTCGCATTGATTGTGAAGAATACCGGTGAGAGAAAAGATCAGAAAAGCGCCGAAGCGTCCGTTCCCAAGGAAAATGCGGTTCAATGATATGCGCTAGTGCCCCTAGGGAAGTATTTGACCCAGCCTTGAGGCAGGACTCAGATGCCGGCATCGTATCTGGCTCATTTACCAAAGTTTAAGGTACTTGATTTCGCCTAACGTCTGGAGCACGTGCTAAACCACAGGATGCCCCAGATGGCGCTCGGTCAGTCGGCCGCGTATTATTTTGCTGGCTACATCGCGTCACCGTGTGCACACAGCGTCGCGTGTCGTTATCAAGTTGAGTGTGACGCACTGCAAGTTAATCACAATATTGTGTAGGTTACGGGTCATATTCGCACAATTTAAAGGCAGCATACACGCTCGTAAACTTGATTGAGATAACTACGGGAATAGAATGGTATGGCCCAGATTACATTGACTACGCATTTTGAAGTGTCAAAAACGACCCACCATGCCGCTACATGAGTTAGAAGTTGGCCCCGCCCTGTATTTTCACGCCCCCTGTATTTGCTCTTTTGCTCCAGAGCAGGGTTGAGGGGTCATCTTCGCCGTCAGTGACGTGTGTGGTTCACTTGTTAGGCAACCTACCAACAGTACCAACTGTGAATATGACCCAGCAACCTTGCGTTGCCGGAAAAGGGCAAATACAGGGGGCGTGAAAATACAGGGCGGGGCCAACTTGTAACTCATGTAGCGCCATTGTGAGTCGTTTTTGACACTTGTGACATGACAAAATGCGTAGGCGTTGGAATCTGGGTCATACCATTCTATTTCCGTAGTTAACTCAATCACGTTTACGAGCGTGTGTGCTGCCTTTAAACGTGACCCCACTCCCACCTTGTTTGACTATGCTAATCATTTGACTATGCTAATCACTTCACTTCTTCTCTTACTGTTTTCATAGTTTTTTTTAAACATCGGATGTTCATGCACGCTCTTGAAATATGTTAGTTTGTGTTTGTTACTGTTCCCGATAAAAAATACCATATAGTACAACACGCAACGTCGTTTCAAGCCGAGCTCAGAGTGAGTTGCGTGACTCCATCACAAACGTGCTTTGTAGTTACGGGTAACTTCTTCAAGAGTTCCTGAGCAAAGCCACCGGGCGAGTATTGGCTCGCTAGTAAATTAGCACACGGAACTCGGGATGAAGACGCGCGTTCGTGCTCTGAGTTTGAGATCTCATGAGCTAAACAGGCACCGCTTACTCTCGATTTTTTGAACCCGCAGATGTCCTTTTATGCGAAAACTGAATTAAGGTTTTCATTATGGTCACATTTCGAGCTTAGCATATAGAATAGCAAATTTACAGATTCAAGCTCATCTTAGAGAATCGCGCACATAATTTCCACAGGGTCATCACCGACAGTGGAGGATCAGGAGCTAGATTTCCAACCTGTGTTTCGCTGCATGTACTGCGTGGAATACTGTTTACCCTCTATAAAATGCCGTTATTCACATCATTCGAGGTGCGAGCGGCTCGCGCGATGCCTCAGCCTCCGTCTGCCCTCCGCTCGCTCACTGTCTCTGACCTACGCCCCGTACCAGCACTCGTAGGAACCATGTGAATTTCGCCGTTTCATAGCCTGTAGAATGTCATGATTTTACGAGGATTTCTAGCAGAGAGAGTCCTGAGCCCTTAGTAAACCCCAGTCTGGCTGATAAAATCATCCGGACTGTTGACCTGACAGCTGGCTGTCAGCATGCGGACACGCGTTGTAGGATAGCAGGCGAGGTCACCGGCGCCATGCCTGGCCAAGTCGTAAAATCAGATAGACTCGTATAATCATCCGGATTCTAGCGTGCTACAAAATAGCATTGCTATTAAAGAGTATTTTGAGCCCAAGTCGTTGTCACAAAATAGCAATTTAGAACTCGAGCTGGAATTTGGGGAGAGACGCGAAACTTCGACGCACGGGATTCAAATTTTTCTATGAGATGATGTCGTCAGAACGTCGCACAAAGTTGTTAGGGCTCAGAATGACGTCAGCAGGACGTCATGGAAATCAGCAGGGCTTCAGATGTTGATATCAGAACGTCGTGGGGAACAGAGATGGCTTCAAATGACGTCGTCAAGACGCCGTGGAGAGTAGGTCGGGCTTCAGATGACGTCGTTAGGACGTCGTGAAGGCGATCCCGCGTAAGCTGGTTGCGATAGTCGTTGAAGTAATCGCGCCAAGAGTGAAGCCTATCGCAACGTCGCCGACTGTCGGAAACTGACGAGGAAGACGAAAGCATCTTCTGTTTGTCGGCTGGAATTTATGGCACTACTATAAACATGGTTATGTCAACGCTTGCGCTCGTAGGTATGCGTACTCGCTTGTGTGTTGGTGTATGTGTGTGCGCGCACGCGTTGGTTACAGCGCGTGTGCATATTTGAACGACTCTGTGTGTGTGCTTGTACAGACGCGCGTGCACGCGCGTTTGTGCCAGCGGGTGTTTTCGCGCGAATTTGCTCGTAAGTGCTCGCAAGTTGCATCTGTCTTCTGTTTCAGAGTCAAATTCATTTCTGTTCATCGCGTGCCTCTGCGCGCGTATGCTGCGTCTATTTCTTCAGAGATTTTTCGCGGTCTCTGCCCTCGATCCGCAAAAGCACGCGAAGGAACACAGTAAATTTGGCAACACAGAGAACAGAGGTTGCGTGTGTGTTTTCGCGTGGTTGCGTTTTTTGGAAAGGGGGTAATTGTATGCGCATCAGCATACGCATGTGTATGTGGATATGCGCGTGCATGTGTTTGAAAGTGTACAAGGATCACATCAATACTTGGCGTCCCTTTTTTGCGTTGGCGCAGTTATATCATATGTGTACAGAGCTTGTGCCAACGCACAGTAAAGAACGGAAAGTAACAATGCTAGCCCTCATTTCCCTGCTACTCGCAATACTATCATAATCGTAGGTGCGAAGCGGTTGTTTTTCGGAAATTTCAACTACGAAAACGAACAAATCATTCTCAAAACCACACCGCTTCTATGATAGTGATACAGAAAAGTGCGAGTAGCGGGGAAATGGAGGTTATCTCTGCTGACTGTACGTAATAGTGCGCGTGAGTATGTGCGCGTGTTTGCAAATATGAATGTGATTATGCGTGTGTGTCACTGCATAGACAGTGTTTGCCCAATAGTTCGAGCATGCGCGCGTGTTCTCGTGAACGGAATGGGGCGATCGTGGTCGCATATATATGAATGCGTGCGTGTGTGTTCATGTTATCACTGCGCGCATGAGTGCAAATGTGTACACATAAGGACGCAAGGATGTGCTCGTTTCTGTGTACGCGTATGTACCACTATGCAGTACACGTTTATGTACGCGTATGTACCACGGAGATCTACGCGCTGAGTATCCATGAATGCGCGTAGATCTCCGTAGGTTTTGCGCGCTTGTGCATAGGATGCAGGTGTCTGCATATAAGCACCGGCATACGTGTCTGTGCGCGTATACACGCGCAGGCGCTTGCATGCATTTTCGCAAATGCGCGGGAGTGTGCGTGTGGTGTGCATGCGATAAGAAGGTGTTCACACATTGCGCTACGAGTGGCCACAACCTTGCATATCAGTCATATTGATTTTTGCAGATGTGGTTGAAAAACACTCCATAGCGTCGGCAGTCGCGCGAAGATAGCAGTGGACCTAAGCGCGAGTAGATCCGCGCGCGCTATTGCTGGAAGATGCGTAGAAGCGTGCGTATATTAGTTTTCTGTGAGATAGATTGTGAGAGGTGACTAGTTGGGGGATATTTCTTCAACACAGTAACCTGAAACCAAAAATTACGGAAAATCTACTAGTTGAATTCCATAAACTAAATTTACTTTACTTTACTTAAAGGCAGTGTTCACGATAATCTTTAATTTCGAGATTATTCGCTACATTGATTCAGTGGCCCCCGGGTAGAACTAAAATGCTGTAGAAATTGAGAAAAACACACCGGAAGTACACGAAATCTTAAAGTATCACCCCGCCTCTTAAGTATCACAGGAAGTGTTTGTTGTGACAATGAAATCTTTTGTGGACCCGGCCTTTGCGATTCTCTACTCTCTATTGCTCCGAACTTTCCTTAGGGCCCTAACTAAACCTGCTTTGCATAAAATGCTCTTCTATTTTCGATTGACCCAATTTCCCACCGGTGACAACCACCATGAACGTGTTCATCCAACCGGACAACTAGTACATCATATCATATATATATATATATATACAGGCCATAAAACGGCCAAAGTCTCACCGTCGACTGCGTACCACGCGCTGCGCAACCGCACGCGCGTCGCAAGCAGACGAGTTTTGACCGCCGCGCGGCGATTTCCGGCCGCCGCGCGACGTTTCGGCCTCCGCGCGGCGGCCGAAGCTCGTCGCGCGGCGGCCAAAACTCGTCTGCTTCCGACGCGCGTGCGGTCGCGCAGCGCGTGGTACGCAGTCGACGGTGAGACTTTGGCCGTTTTATGGCCTGTATAAAGAATGGAAACGGAGAAATCCAGGAATCCGCGGAATTGGCTGCGCCTCAACTCTTCAGCGTTGTCGATACGCAGCGCGGCGCCTCACAGCTGATTATTTTCTTTCTGCCTCCACCGTTTCCGTTCTTTATTACAATTTTAATTTCTTAATTACATTCTTTATTACAAGTTGGTGTTCCCTGCGTTCATCCGTTCATTCCGTGGTGAGGATGCGAATCGATCAATAGCTTTAACTAAAATCATGTTAATTAACTTCAAAAATGAATATCAACCGTTTTCGTTCTGCTTGGTAATAAAAGTAAATCGCAAAATAATTTCATAATTTCTATTCACGACAAAAAATCTTAGTTCACTTAAAGGTTTCAAAAATTTACAAATGTGAGGGAACTGTTATTGATTGTCAAAATATCCAGTAAGCTGCAAAATTGAAAAGTCAGAAAACAAATGAATGTCTCGGAGTTTTTTTGTTTTCAAAAATGCAGTAGTGCTTAGATACAGAGGTCAAGCAGTTTGGAAACTTTTGCGGTATTCCTTGAGCCATAATTTCAGTGAATTTATAAAACTTTCTAAACCATGGTGGTATTGTATTTCGAAAAAAAGTCTTTCAGTGCTTTATTTATTAATTTTGTGTTTTTTCCAAGGATTGGAAACCTTTCAGACATTTTATCTTTTTCTTTTTTTTTTCGACTTTCTAATGAATGTTCAAAATGGTGTTCAAAAGCATTTTTATTAAAATATTTAATTTGAAATGAATTTGTGTTTTATCCAGTTTTCACTGAATTGTCGTCTATTTTAACGAGAAAATGGTGCGTTATATTCGTTTGTCAGCATAATCACGAAGGACGGAATCGATTGATGAATATTACTGAGTTTATGATATTTACGTGGCTTTTTGCAGTAGTATAGTGTTTTTTTTACATTCCGATGTAGTGGGTTTTTTCATATGTGTTATGGAAAACCGGATTCGAAACGGGTGGATGGCGCTGGTTTCAGTGTGAATGTCTTTCCTTCCTTTAACATCGCCCGCGCGATGTCTTTCAGAGTTCGTACAATGTTTGTTTTATTGATTGGTTGAGCCAAAATTATGGTCTTTTCCTGTATGTTAGGGTTTTCCGCTTTATTTATGGTTGTTTTCTTCGGCCAGAGACCACCCACGAAGTTTAGCCCTTTTCAATCCGTTGATTTTCGGCAGATCGTTCTTAAAGTGTGGACCCTCCCGTCATTTTCGGTAGCTGATCTACTGCAGACCATCACATGAGGGCAGACCACCCATGAGGTTTATGCCTTTCCATCTCATCCACGTAGTCTCGTAGTTGGCGGAGGGAGAGGGGTCGGCGACGCTGGCTCTGCGTTTGGCGAAGCCAAACGAATACTGCACATGATGGAAGGGGGTCAGCGAAGCGGGCCCTGCGTTTGGCGAAGCCAAGCGAACACTGCACATGATGGAGGGGGGTCGGCAAAGCCGGCCCCTCGTTTGGCGAAGCCAAACGAATACTGCTCATGATGGAGGGGGGTCGGCGAAGCCGGCCCTTCGTTTGGCGAAGCCAAGCGAACACTGCACATGATGGAGGGGGGTCGGCGAAGCCGGCCCTTCGTTTGGCGAAGCCAAGCGAACACTGCACATGATGGAGGGGGGTCGGCGAAGCCGGCCCTGCGTTTAGCGAAGCCAAACGAATACTGCTCATGATGGAGGGGGGTCGGCGAAGCCGGCCCTTCGTTTGGCGAAGCCAAGCGAATACTGCTCATAAGGGAAGGGGGTCGGTGAAACTGGCTCTGCGTTTGGCTAAGCCAAACGAACACTGCTCATGATGGAAGGCCAAACGAAGACTGCTCATGATGGAGGGGGGTCAGCTAAGCCGGCCCTGCGTTTGGCGAAGCCAAACGAACACTGCACATGATGGAAGGGGGTCAGCGAAGCCGGCCCTTAGTTTGGCGAAGCCAAGCGAACACTGCACATGATGGAGGGGGGACGGCGAAGCCGGCCCTTCGTTTGGCGAAGCCAAACGAATACTGCTCATAAGGGAAGGGGGTCGGTGAAGCTGGCTCTGCGTTTGGCCTAGCCAAACGAACACTGCTCATGATGGAAGGCCAAACGAAGACTGCTCATGATGGAGGGGGGTCAGCTAAGCCGGTCCTGCGTTTGGCGAAGCCAAACGAACACTGCTCATGATGGAAGGGGGTCGGCGAAGCCGGCCCTTCGTTTGGCGAAGCCAAGCGTACACTGCATTTGATGGAGGGGGGTCGGCGAAGCCGGCTCTGCGTTTAGCGAAGCCAAACGAATACTGCTCATAATGGAGGGGGGTCGGCGGAGCCGGCCCTTCGTTTGGCGAAGCCAAACGAGTACTGCTCATGATGGAAGGGGGTCAGCGAGGCCGGCCCTTCGTTTGGCGAAGCCAAGCGAACACTGCTCATGATGCTACCCTGCGTTTGGCGAAGCGAAACGAACACTGCTCATGATAGAAGGGGGTCGACGAAGCCGGCATTTCGGTTCGCGAAGCCAAACCAAGACTGCACATGATGGAGGGAAGTCGACGAAGCCGGCCCTGCGTTTAGCGAAGCCAAGCGAATACTGCTCATGATGCCTACCCTGCGTTTGGCGAAGCGAAACGAACACTGCTCATGATGGAAGGGGGTCGACGAAGCCGGCATTTCGGTTCGCGAAGCCAAACCAAGACTGCACATGATGGAGGGGATCGGCGAAGCCGGCCCTGCGTTTAGCGAAGCTAAGCGAATACTGCTCATGATGGAAGGGGATCGACGAAGCCGGCATTTCGGTTCGCGAAGCCAAACGAAGACTGCACATGATGGAAGGGAGTCGACGAAGCCGGCCCTTCGGTTGGTGAAGCCAAACGAACACTGCTCATGATGGAAGGGGGTCGGCGAAGCCGGCCTGTCGGTTGGCGAAGCCAAACGAAGACTGCACATGACGGAGGGGGTCAGCGAAGCCGGCTCTGCGTTTAGCGAAGCCAAGCGAATACTGCTCATGAGGGATGGGGGTCGGCGAAGCCGGCCCTTTGGTTGGCGAAGCCAAGCGAATACTGCTCATGAGGGAAGGGGGTCGGCGAAGCCGGCCCTTCGGTTGGCGAAGTCAAACGAACACTGCACATGATGGAGGGGGGTCGGCGAAGCCAGCCCATCGTTTGACGAAGCCAAGCGAACACTGCACATGATGGAGGGGGTCGGCGAAGCCGGCCCTACGTTTGGCGAAGCCAAATGAACACTGCTCACAATGGAGGGGGGTCGACGAAGCCGGCATTTCGGTTCGCGAAGCCAAACGAAGACTGCACATGATGGAAGGGAGTCGACAAAGCCGGCCCTTAGGTTGGCGAAGCCAAACGAACACTGCACATGATGGAGGGGGTCGGCGAAGCCGGCCCTGCGTTTAGCGAAGCTAAGCGAATACTGCTCATGATGGAAGGGGGTCGACGAAGCCGGCATTTCGGTTCGCGAAGCCAAACGAAGACTGCAAATGATGGAAGGGAGTCGACGAAGCCGGCCCTGCGTTTAGCGAAGCCAAACGAATACTGCTCATGATGGAGGGGTCGGCGAAGCCGGCCCTTTGTTTGGCGAAGCTAAGCGAGCACTGCACATGATGGAGGGGGGGACGGCGAAGCCGGCCCTTCGTTTGGCGAAGCCAAACGAATACTGCTCATAAGGGAAGGGGGTCGGTGAAGCTGGCTCTGCGTTTGGCTAAGCCAAACGAACACTGCTCATGATGGAAGGCCAAACGAAGACTGCTCATGATGGAGGGGGGTCAGCTAAGCCGGTCCTGCGTTTGGCGAAGCCAAACGAAGACTGCTCATGATGGAAGGGGGTCGGCGAAGCCGGCCCTTCGTTTGGCGAAGCCAAGCGTACACTGCACTTGATGGAGGGGGGTCGGCAAAACCGGCTCTGCGTTTAGCGAAGCCAAACGAACACTGCACATGATGGAAGGGGGTCAGCGAAGCGGGCCCTGCGTTTGGCGAAGTCAAATGAACACTGCTCATGGTGGAGGGGGGTCGGCGAAACTGGCCCTTTGTTTGGCGAAGCCAAACAAATACTGCTCATGAGGGAAGGGGGTCGGTGAAGCTGGCTCTGCGTTTGGCTAAGCCAAACGAACACTGCTCATGATGGAAGGCCAAACGAAGACTGCTCATAAGGGAGGGGGGTCGGCGAAGCCGGCCCTTCGTTTGGCGAAGCCAAACGAATACTGCTCATGATGGAAGGGGGTCAGCGAGGCCGGCCCTTCGTTTGGCGAAGCCAAACGATTACTGCTCATGATGGGAGGGGGTCGACGAAGCCGGCCCTGCGTTTGGCGATGCCAAACGAACACTGCACATGATGGAAGGGGGTCAGCGAAGCGGGCCCTGCGTTTGGCGAAGTCAAATGAACACTGCTCATGGTGGAGGGGGGTCGGCGAAACTGGCCCTTTGTTTGGCGAAGCCAAACAAATACTGCTCATGAGGGAAGGGGGTCGGCGAAACTGGCCCTTCGTTTGGCGAAGCCAAACGAATACTGCTCATGAGGGAAAGGGGTCGGTGAAGCTGGCTCTGCGTTTGTCTAAGCCGAACGAACACTGCTCATGATGGAAGGCTAAACGAAGACTGCTCATGAAGGAGGGGGGTCAGCGAAGCCGGCCCTGCGTTTGGCGAAGCCAAGCGAACACTGCACATGATGGAGGGGGGTCGGCGAAGCTGGCCCTGCGTTTAGCGAAGCCAAGCGAATACTGCTCATGATGCCGACCCTGCGTTTGGCGAAGCCAAACGAACACTGCTCATGATGGAAGGGGGTCGACGAAGCCGGCATTTCGGTTCGCGAAGCCAAGCGAACACTGCACATGATGGAGGGGGGTCGGCGAAGCCGGCCCTGCGTTTAGCGAAGCCAAGCGAATACTGCTCATGATGCCGACCCTGCGTTTGGCGAAGCGAAACGAACACTGCTCATGATGGAAGGGGGTCGACGAAGCCGGCATTTCGGTTCGCGAAGCCAAACCAAGACTGCACATGATGGAGGGAAGTCGACGAAGCCGGCCCTTCGGTTGGCGAAGTCAAACGAACACTGCACATGATGGAGGGGGGTCGGCGGAGCCAGCCCTTCGTTTGACGAAGCCAAGCGAACACTGCACATGATGGAGGGGGGTCGGCGGAGCCAGCCCTTCGTTTGACGAAGCCAAGCGAACACTGCACATGATGGAGGGGGTCGGCGAAGCCGGCCCTGCGTTTGGCGAAGCCAAATGAACACTGCTCACGATGGAGGGGGGTCGACGAAGCCGGCATTTCGGTTCGCGAGGCCAAACGAAGACTGCACATGATGGAAGGGAGTCGACGAAGCCGGCCCTTAGGTTGGCGAAGCCAAGCGAACACTGCACATGATGGAGGGGGTCGGCGAAGCCGGCCCTGCGTTTAGCGAAGCTAAGCGAATACTGCTCATGATGGAAGGGGGTCGACGAAGCCGGCATTTCGGTTGGCGAGGCCAAACGAAGACTGCACATGATGGAAGGGAGTCGACGAAGCCGGCCCTTAGGTTGGCGAAGCCAAGCGAACACTGCACATGATGGAGGGGGTCGGCGAAGCCGGCCCTGCGTTTAGCGAAGCCAAGCGAATACTGCTCATGATGCCGACCCTGCGTTTGGCGAAGCCAAGCGAACACTGCTCACGATGGGGGGGGGGTCGGCAAAGCCGGCCCTTCGTTTGGCGAAGCCAAGCGAACACTGCACATGATGGAGGGGGGTCGGCGAAGCTGGCCCTGCGTTTAGCGAAGCCAAGCGAATACTGCTCATGATGCCGACCCTGCGTTTGGCGAAGCCAAACGAACACTGCTCATGATGGAAGGGGGTCGACGAAGCCGGCATTTCGGTTCGCGAAGCCAAGCGAACACTGCACATGATGGAGGGGGGTCGGCGAAGCCGGCCCTGCGTTTAGCGAAGCCAAGCGAATACTGCTCATGATGCCGACCCTGCGTTTGGCGAAGCGAAACGAACACTGCTCATGATGGAAGGGGGTCGACGAAGCCGGCATTTCGGTTCGCGAAGCCAAACCAAGACTGCACATGATGGAGGGAAGTCGACGAAGCCGGCCCTTAGGTTGGCGAAGCCAAGCGAACACTGCACATGATGGAGGGGGTCGGCGAAGCCGGCCCTGCGTTTAGCGAAGCTAAGCGAATACTGCTCATGATGGAAGGGGGTCGACGAAGACGGCATTTCGGTTGGCGAGGCCAAACGAAGACTGCACATGATGGAAGGGAGTCGACGAAGCCGGCCCTTAGGTTGGCGAAGCCAAGCGAACACTGCACATGATGGAGGGGGTCGGCAAAGCCGGCCCTGCGTTTAGCGAAGCCAAGCGAATACTGCTCATGATGCCGACCCTGCGTTTTGCGAAGCCAAGCGAATACTGCTCATGAGGGATGGGGGTCGGCGAAGCCGGCCCTTCGGTTGGCGAAGCCAAGCGAATACTGCTCATGAGGGAAGGGGGTCGGCGAAGCCGGCCCTTCGGTTGGCGAAGTCAAACGAACACTGCACATGATGGAGGGGGGTCGGCGGAGCCAGCCCTTCGTTTGACGAAGCCAAGCGAACACTGCACATGATGGAGGGGGTCGGCGAAGCCGGCCCTGCGTTTGGCGAAGCCAAATGAACACTGCTCACGATGGAGGGGGGTCGACGAAGCCGGCATTTCGGTTCGCGAGGCCAAACGAAGACTGCACATGATGGAAGGGAGTCGACGAAGCCGGCCCTTAGGTTGGCGAAGCCAAGCGAACACTGCACATGATGGAGGGGGTCGGCGAAGCCGGCCCTGCGTTTAGCGAAGCTAAGCGAATACTGCTCATGATGGAAGGGGGTCGACGAAGCCGGCATTTCGGTTCGCGAAGCCAAACGAAGACTGCACATGATGGAAGGGAGTCGACGAAGCCGGCCCTTCGGTTGTTGAAGCCAAACGAACACTACTCATGATGGAAGGGGGTCGGCGAAGCCGGCCTGTCGGTTGGCGAAGCCAAACGAAGGCTGCACATGACGGAGGGGGGTCAGCGAAGCCGGCTCTGCGTTTGGCGAAGCCAAACGAACACTGCACATGATGGAAGGGGGTCAGCGAAGCGGGCCCTTTGTTTGGCAAAGCCAAACAAATACTGCTCATGATGGAAGGTGGTCAGCGAAGCCGGCCCTGCGTTTGGCGAAGCCAAACAAACACTGCTCATCATGGAAGGCCAAATGAAGGCTGCTCATGATGGAGGGGGGTCGGCGAAGCCGGCCCTTCGTTTGGCTAAGCCAAACAACCCCTGCCCATGATGGAAGGGGGTCAGCGAAGCGGGCCCTGCGTTTGGCGAAGCCAAATGAACACTGCTCACGATGGAGGGGGGCCGGCGAAGCCGGCATTTCGGTTCGCGAGGCCAAACGAAGACTGCACATGATGGAAGGGAGTCGACGAAGCCGGCCCTTAGGTTGGCGAAGCCAAGCGAACACTGCACATGATGGAGGGGGTCGGCGAAGCCGGCCCTGCGTTTAGCGAAGCTAAGCGAATACTGCTCATGATGGAAGGGGGTCGACGAAGCCGGCATTTCGGTTCGCGAAGCCAAACGAAGACTGCACATGATGGAAGGGAGTCGACGAAGCCGGCCCTTCGGTTGTTGAAGCCAAACGAACACTACTCATGATGGAAGGCGAAGCCGGCCTGTCGGTTGGCGAAGCCAATTGAAGGCTGCTCATGATGGAGGGGGGCCGGCGAAGCCGGCCCTTCGTCTGGCGAAGCCAAACGATGACTGCTCATGAGAGAAGGTGGTCGGCGAAGCCGGCCCTTCGATTGGCGAAGTCAAACGAAGACTGCACATGATGGAAGGGGGTCGGCGAAGCCAGCCCCTCGTTTGGCGAAGCCAAACGAACACTGCACCTGATGAAAGGGGGTCGGCGAAGCCGGGCCTTTGTTTCGGAAAGCCAAACGAATACTGCTGATGATGGGAGGGGGTCGGCGAAGCCGGGCCTTCGTTTGGGAAAGCCAAACGAATACTGCTGATTATGGAAGGGGGTCGGCGAAGTCGGCCCGTCGGTAGGCGAAGCCAAACGAAGACTGCACCTGATGAAAGGGGGTCGGCGAAGCCGGGCCTTTGTTTCGGAAAGCCAAACGAATACTGCTGATGATGGAAGGGGGTCGGCAAAGCCGGTTCTGCGTTTGGCGAAGCCAAACGAACACTGCACATAATGGAAGCGGGTCGGCGAAGCCGGCCCAAGCCAAACGAATACTATGGAGTGTAACCTGTGAAGCCGGCCCATCGTTTGGCGGTGCCGTTATGTATACAGACGTTCTTCCTTTTGTTGTGAAGTGGTATTGTTACCTTCAACCCTTTTCTTCGTATTACAATACTGTGCTTACCTGGGCCAAGCTCCGGTCAGCAATTGCGCCTCGACACGCTTTGCGGCCACACGCGCTGAAGTCAGTCGAGTTTCCAGCGCCAAAGCCGACTCGACATGGCTTTTTTATATAGTTTTCTCCAATTTTGTTTACTTTCCAGTTTCTAAAACCCACCTAGAGTCAACAGATCGGCGGTTGCGGCGCTGGAAACCCTTCTGACTCGAAAGCGCGCGTCCGCAATGCGTGTCGAGACGCAATTGCGGACCGGAATTTGGCCCAGAGAAGCACAGTAAGTATGATTTCATTTTCAAGCAGACTTTTCGTTACTTAACGTTGCCTGAAGCTTTTTCTTCAATGGAAACTAACCCTAACTATATTACTGCCAGGGGGCATGCGCCTTCATGTCACGTGGCTGCCACGGGCTAGGGACCCGAAGGGTCACTAGTGTTATAGAATAATGTCACTGAAATATGACGTTTAATGCGTTTCTCGCCGTTTCTTCGTAATTTTGCTGACACTTGGAGGCCAATGCATTGTTTTATGTGAAAAACTCGGGGATGTGAATCATCGTGAACACTGCCTTTAAAGGCAGTGTACACGCCGATGTTCGTCGTCGAGTTTTTCACATAGAAAAACGCGTTGGCCTCCAAGCGCAACCAAAATTACGAAGAAACGGCGAGAAACGGATTAAAACGTCTTGTTTCAGTGACATTATTCTCTGGCCTGAACTAGTGTTCCGATTGGATGAACTTGTTCACGGTGTTTGCCCCCGGTGAAAAATGGGTTACTCGAAAATATAGAAGAATATTGCGTGCAAAGCAGGATTAGTTAGGGCCCTAAGAAAAGAACGGAGCAATAGAAAGTAGAGAATTGCAAAGAATGGTTCCGCAAAAGATTTCATTGACACAACAAACAAATCATGTGTTACTTAAGAGGTGGGGTGATACTTTTAGTTCTACGCGAGGGCCTCTTAATCAATATAGCGAATAATCTCAAAATTTATGTTTATTGTGAACACTGCCTTTAATTAAAAACAATTACACGCCTGCCAGAGATTACCTGGAAGTGAAGTTCTGTTGCATTTTGGACCTGGGACAGATCATACTCTCTGGCGAAGGGTGAATATGTTGAGTTCTCTGCAAAAATCAAGCCCCTGGCGGGACTCCAACCCTGAATTGGTAGCATGCATTCGGCATCAATACGAATAGGCACATCCCTTGAACACTATTGCTTGTTACAGCCAGACGGGTACCGCCAACCGTCTTCGCTCGGCTGACTTTTATTTACTACAGGAACAGCAGTATGTGCTGCAATAAACCTGCGATGCAAAAGAGACGCGGAACCTGAAGCGGTGTTGATGTGCAGATATTCAAACATGATCGTAGACAGCACTACCCAGATTGCGATTCGCGGTAATGGGGAAACGATTACGGGAGCATCGCAGATGGCGGGTCCACCTTTGTACTAACGTGGTAAATCTGGGTATTGAGTGCAGTAACGTCACGGCACGAGCGCAAGAATGCCAAGGATGGGGCGAAAGGGAAACGATCTATTGAACATTTAATGCCGTGGAGGACTACGCCATAGCGCCAAAACGGATTCACAGAAATCTTCGAATAGGAAGGATTCCGATTTTTTTTAAATCTCAACTTCTGAATTCTTCCGTGTATGCGACAACTGAGGAGCTAAACTTAACAGCTGAGTGTTACGAGGTATCACCCAATTAAAGATTTTCATTTTTTCAATTAACGGCTACTTTTCCAAAAATTGAAAAAATTAATTGAAAATCGTATTTCGAAAAATCGCATCCTTATAAGGTCTTCACCAAGATAATACTAAATTCCTTAAAGATCATCATGGACTCCTATCAGCCAGTGGAGCAAGGTAGATTCAGAAAAGTTCTCTGCTGTATGGAACATATTCACACAGTTTCAAAGCTGATCGATTGATGTCGAGAATACAAGTTGCCGCTGTACTTAGCATTCGTCGACTACAAAAAAGCATTCGACTCAGTGGAGACTAATGTTGTTCTCAACACGCTGTTACACGCAGAAGTCGACCCCTAATTCGTCAACATACTGGAGCTGTGCAACAATGGAACGTTTACAACGATACAGCTCTTCAAACGTAAGCTGCTCATCCCCATCGAGAAGGTTGTCCGACAGGGCGGCATGATCTCACCAAAGCTCTTCACATCGGCACTCCAACATGCAATGGGTAAGCTTGACTGGGACAACAGAGGTCTGCTTATTGAAGAAGAGAATCTGTCTACCCTGCGTTTTGCAGACGACATAGTGCTTATAAGCAAGAGTACGGAGGAGCTTATTATAATATTGAACAAGTTGGACGAGTGGTCAGTACCATTGGTCTTGGGATAAATATTCTGAAGATCCAGGTGAGGGTCAACCAGTGGTGTGGCGACGGACATGTGCTTCTTCATGAAAACAAAGTGTACAGCTGCGTCTATCTTGGAAGTGAGATAAAAATGAAGAGTGAGCTCACGCATGGAATTGGACGTCGATGAAGTGCTGCGTGGGCTGCTATGGGTACGATTAGAGAAGTCGCAAGCGAGATACGTAATGTCAAGCCGTGTGCTCACCTGTTCGACTCCGCCGCGCTTCCGGCTTTATGTTATGGTTGCAAGACTCGGGCTCACAACAAAGGGGTTTGTGTTGCTATAAGGACTGAGGGCAGGGCGCTGGAAAGATCTCTCATGAGTACAAGTCGGAGGATTCAGAGGCAGAAACGTCTAGTAATGACCATCTCCGCAATATGACCGGAATCCGCGACCCATTGATCCACATCAAATCCGCTAAGTACAAGTGTGCAGGGCATGTCGTGCGCAGAACGGATGACGGATGAAGCACCAGACTCACTCATTGGTACCCTCGGGATGCCAAAAGAGCTGTTGGCCGACCAGCGACGCGTTGGGCAGAGAGAACTAGCAAATCATTCAAAAAGAGAGGTTTACCGCAATGGATGACTGTTGCTAATTCCAGACAATAATGGAGCTAATGTGGTCCGCATCGAGAAGATCACCGATGAGAATGTATCATCACAGGTATCAAAGGTATCAAACGTGAAGTACATCGAAAAAATAGCCGATAGTTCATAAATTAAATGTCTGATTGGGTAATACATCGTAACGCTTAGAGGCAGCGTTCACGATGATCATTCTCGGTGACTTTTCACAGCGAAATGATAGGCGAGGAAGATCGAAGGCTCCCAGTGCTGAAAAACGGTTGAAAACGAGCTAGGACAGGCAAAATTACGGCTGCAAACAAGCGTTCTGGAGTCCTAGGGCCGTCCTGTGCCTTATTCTCTCCTCCTCGATGTGAAAAGATGATCACTCAGATAACAGGAATGGTCAATTCAAAGAGGTGATGATAAGTGAGCCGATCGCTTGATCGCATTGATAGGCATCATCCTCCATTGCGGTCATTTCCTTCAATCTCAAAAATCAACGTGAACATGGCAGAGCCTATTTTGGCTCAAAAACGAAACTTTCGTTCCCCTTTTAGGCATGCCTTACTATACAAAGCACCAGATCTTCCGAATACCATGAAGGACTTGAAAGTGGAATCTATCGTTAACACTGCTTTCGCTGCGTCCGAAAAAAAAATCCTGCCTTCCACTTTCCAGTTTGAATGTGATCTCCGCCGTGATAGTCACACAGGCAAAGTTTCGCGTCTCAATAATGGAGAAACAGTCGTCCGGGAAAAAGTGCAATGATTATGTCAGACGCTTGGGGTTGAAACAGATGACGCGAGCGGTTACACTCATAGTTAGTGATCACGGTGGAGGTAACAACCTTTTTAGCACATAAAGACCCATAAGGCAGTGTCCATACGTAGCGAGAGCGGGCGCTCCCTTTGTTCTGCGCCTCTCGACGCTCCTCAACGCTGTAGCAGCCCGTGCCAGCAAATTAACACACGCGAACACCCCCTACCTCATGTTGATTCGATTGAAAACCTTCGATCGGGTGATCAATCGCTCGAGTCGGCGCAACGGCTGAGCATTTCCCGCGATTTTGAACTTCCGTGGTGGTATTATGGAAAACAAGGACAGTAGTTTTGATACAGGTTTAATGCCACCTGCTTCAGTGATGGATCAGTAAGCTTGAAACTTGCTGCTTGCTTCGTGATGCTGGCGTAAGCGCGCGAGAGCGGGCGGGCGAGGGCGCGCGAGAAGGAGCGCCCGTGAGCTGTGAGCAAATCGTGTGCCAACGATGACCATTGATTTTGCGCAATTGCACACTCTCGCTTCGGATAGACGGAGCCTAATGCAACGGTCGACATTTTCAGACCCAACCACTTTGCCCACGACGTCTTACCACTTGAAGGACTATTCCTCTATTAGTCCGCGGAGTTAAGGCAAAAACTTCGCACACGTATGGTTCTCAAAGGGGAGGCTCAAGTGATGTTATAACAGAGGGGAACATTCCGCAGACAATGCCTCTGATTAGGGCTCACCTTACACTTCCCGTGTGCTTTCATAGAACCATGTGTGGATAGTTGTAATTTGGGACACAGCATTGATAGTCCGTTTTCCAAATCACTAAATGCTTCAGAGATCCACAGGAGATTTTCGGAGCGGGCATTCTCATAGCTTTGCCAAGAGAAAAGGAGTTTACGAATGCCAATTTTTAGGGCGTTTCAAAAAATGTCTCAAGCTGAGCTCAAATATTTCGTGTAGAGTTTGGTTTGGGTACTGATTACGAGTGTGATGTCCGATTGTCAATATTTTTTTAAAAATCCGTCTAATTTGGTCCAAAGCTTCAAATGGGGGTAAGTTCTGTTGACCGAACGCGACGTTCGACGGTTTTAGGAATACTGCTACGAAATCGTCTCTTAACCTCTACGAAAGAGTTTTCGGGATGCCTAATACAAGCCTGTGGGGGGGGGGCTTATCGATTTTCCTTAGATTACGGTTGGTAACGGTGGGTATACGGTAATAGGGTCGAAGTCTCAGATTCCACTCAAAATTCCTCTGTGACTGTTTTCTCGAAAATATCGGTTGTTGTGCTATCCCCACGAAGTAGTAGATCTGGCATACACCAAAGTGAAAAAATGTAAAAAACAAGAAAGAAAAACGCTCAGGAACAAGTTACTGCTTGGTGTCCTCCCACCCCTATTTATCGAGATTTGTGTCGAAGGCCTGCTTTGTCAACTCTTATTTGGCTTCTAATGTAATTGCTGAGCATTTCTGGAGACTATTGACTACATTAGCAGCAAATAAAAGACGGACAGGTAAGCATTAATAAAAATCTCCTTAATCAGGCCGGTAATTAGCCGTTGTATTTTGTTTCTGAACGGTTTTGCCGCGAATTTCCGAGTTTTTTCCCTAATTTTTACTTTTGTGATGACCAAGTCTACATTCTCACGAGGAGAGCTCAAAAGCCGTTCTTATCGCGACCCCTGCCTTTATTTGGGACCCTGACCATTGTTCCATTTTCGAAGTTTTAGGGTAAGTGACGCCAGTCAAAGTCAGCGTTCACAATGATCATCATCGGTGAATTTCCGCAATGAAATGATAGCCGAGAAGGACCCTAGGCTCCCAGTGTTGAAGGAACGGTAGAAAACAAGCCAGGAGTGACAAAATAAAGGCTGCGAACAAGCGTTTGGTGTACCAGAACCCCCCCCCCCCCGGTATGAACAAATGAAGACTCAGCTAACATTTGGAAGTTTCGAAGGTTTCCTGAGTTTTATAATTTGACGACTTCTGTTAATAGTTAGCCTAAATTCTTCAGTTGAACGTTTTATGACAACTTTTCGGGCGTAAGCCCTTCTTCAGGTCAACTGAAATACAAAGAAAAACCATTGAAAACTTTAACATCAACAGAGGGGGTGTGTATACAAGTCTGTTGGTACCTGCTCGTTGGTGCCCCTGCTTCTACTGAACCCAGCAGACGTTTGAGTGTACACAGGGAACGTTCGAGCGATATAGCGTGCACAACTATATCGCGAAAGTATCCCGCACATTGCATAAAGGTGTCGCCGTCCGGCACACTAAGGCCTCTGGTCCATAACACCTTAGGATCCGTACCTAGGGAGTCATGGAGTCTTTGGCCACAAGCCACAATTTCGCCACCCTGAACTGTCGATCGCTGTCGAGTGATATCCAAAAAACTGCGCTATCCAGACTTCTGAGCTATTTCCATGCACCGTTTGCTGCTTTGCAGGAAACCCGCCTCAAGGATAGACCCGTCATCAGCGTCGGAGAGTACACCATCTACTGCGGTAACGCTGACGATAGGAGAGTGGGAGGCTGTGCAATAGCTGTAAGGAAGGATTTCAATGGTATGGTCAAGGAGTTCGGCTCAACGTCGTGTCGGAATGCATTCGTACGACTGCGGGATCACAGAGGATTCAATCTGTGGATAGTGAGTGCTCATGCGCCCACTGAAACCGCCGAAGACAATTCGAAGGATGCGTTTTATGAGGAACTCAATACGTTGCTGGCCAGGATACCTTGTCAACATGCTGTTGTCGTGGGGATTGACGCAAATGCGAAGATGGGACTTGATCAGGAATCCGAAGTACTCGGTAAATGGTTCTACCCAGTGGAGCAAACATCGGACAATGGCTACCGCCTTGTCGACTTTTGTGAACGCAGTGGTCTGATTATTGCATCGACATTCAAGAGGAATCATCGCCGCCATCAGCTTACGTGGCAGGGACCAACCCGGCTATCTCCAGAAGAGCAGCGGAAGCGGAAGATGACAACTTTGAAACTACAGCTTGACTATGTCCTGACGAGGAATATTCCAGTATCGGACATTCGAAGATCTAGAGCTGTGTGGGATGTCGCATTCGATTCGGATCACCGTCCTGTCCTGTTGAACTTCACTGCGAGGATTCATAAGAGGAAGCGAGGGGCTCAGCCTCTCCAGAGGATTGACATGACAAGTCTCAGAGATGAAGAGTGCAGAAGGAATTTCCGACAACGCGTTTCTATTCACATCGGAGTACGGACTAAGAAGAAACTTTGCGACGCGGATTCTTTTGTCAAGTGCATCCAGGACGCTTCGAAAGAGGCACTCCCGGTTGTACAGCCTAAGAAGAAGTTCGCCTACGTCTCAGAAGAAACAACATCTACCTACAACAGAGTATGTGCTCTCCGAACTGCAGGAAACTTCGTGGAGGAGAAGCGTCTGAGGAGGAAGTTGCGTCGGCAGCTTCAAAGTGACCGCGAACGAGAGTGGACGTGTAGAGCTAAGGAGTTCGAGAAGGCTTGGGAGGAGAAGAATCCGAAGAAAGCCTACACGTTGCTGCGACAGTATAGCGGGAAGATGAAGAGATGTTCTCCTGTCTTGAACACTACCAATGGAGTTGCAGTTGGTGATGCGACGCTGCCAATATGGAAGGATTACTTCAGTTCACTTCTGAATCGTCCAGCGCCATCAGTACCTGAGCTCCCGCATGTTCAGAGAGCACATTACGATGTCAGTGAGGAACCGCCGACTGAGTCTGAAGTTTTGGATTGTGTCCGGAAAATGAAGAATGGAAAGGCAGGTGGAGATGACAACATCACTGCTGAAATGCTGAAAGCTCTTCCTCCGTCTGGGATTCGTGAAATGACCAACACCATCCGTGCCATATGGATGAGCGAAAGGATACCCGATTCGTGGAGACATGCGATCATCGTACCTCTTCACAAGAAGCTATCCGTCACGGATCCTAAGAACTACAGAGGAATCTCTCTACTTCGTGTCATGTACAAGGTTTTAGAACGTATCATTCTCGAGCGACTTATCAAACATCGTGAAGGAACGACCAGAGATGAGCAAGCCGGTTTTCGACCTGGAAGATCGACCATCGACCAAGTGTTCGTCGTGAGAAGAGTAATTGAATCGTGGCAGCGGTTTTCGAAGCCATTACAGCTTGCTTTTTGGACTTTGAAGCCGCGTTCGACTCTCCTCATCGTGATCGATTGCTCAATGCTCTGCGAGCAGATGGAGTCCCGGAAAAGTATGTTCGGTTAATCGAGGACATGAACAAAGGAACAACAGCAGCAGTTCGTACACCTGTCGGATTTACGTCAGCTTTCGAGGTGAAAACAGGAGTAAGGCAAGGAGCCGTTGCAGGACCTTTTCTTTTCAACTTCGCCGTTGATGACATCATGCGTAGAGTTGCAGAACAGTTTCCTGCGGATGTGATCCTAACACCATCAGGACGCTCCCTTGTCGACCTGGAGTACGCCGACGACATTGTGTTATTCGCTGAAAACAACGCAAAACTGCAAAGGATTGTGAACCTCGTTTCGAAGTATGCCGCAGCCTATGGACTTCGTCTTCGTCCCGACAAATGCAAGCAGATGTGGGTCTCTCAGAGGCCTTCAACTGGAGTTTGTGTGGACGGACAACGTATCGAACTGGTGGACGATTTCTGTTATTTGGGCTGTTTGCTGAAGAACGATGGTAGTTATGCAGCGGATATTCGACAACGATGTGCGAAAGCTACGTCTGCATTCAATTCTCTAACCAAGTGTTTGTGGTCTACCACCATCGCGAAGGAAGTCAAGTTGCGCGTCTACCTATCCGCTATTCGCCCTATCATGATGTACGGATCGGAGACGTGGGCAGCACCGAAAACGCAGATGGAAAGGTTGGATTGCACGGAGAGGAAGCTTTTTAGGCGTTTGCTTGGATATTTCTGGCCGCGTGTATGCCATAACGAAGACCTTTACAAGGAAATCGACGCAGTACATCAACGCTTGACACGAGGGAGGTGCCAGCATCTCCTAACGCCATCTCAAGCAGCAATGGAAAGTCGACTTCGACTGCTCGGGCATATACTAAGAAGAACGCCGGATCGTCTCGTACAACACGCTTTAAAAATGCTTCCAAATCCTGTCTGGAAACGGCCACCTGGGCGTAGGCGAAAGTTCTGGACGGATGTGGTTAAAGAGGATTTAAAGTCACTCGGCATCGAAAGACAGTTCAGGCGCGATGTTTCGTTTCGCAGGAAATGGAATAGTGACAGCTGGATGGAATGTGTTCAAATTGTGGCTGAAGACCGTGAAAAATGGACACGGCTGACTACTAGGACGGCACACCTCGGTGAAGATGCGGAATGACCGCTTCAGGCGAAAGCCAACCGATTAAGTCAAGTAAGTCAACATCAACAGAGGCTGCTGAACGACCTGTTGTGGTGAAGGGTGGACTGTGTCAACCACAACCAAAGAGCCCAATGCTTTCTAAATAGGTAGGGTGAGAGGGAGTAGATGTTGTGGTGTTGTTGCATCCCACCTACCTCTATTCGGACATGGGCAGTAAACAAAGGGATGGGGTCTCACATGATAACTGTGGTATTGGTAGAAGGGATCGGATAAATAGTTGATTATCCACTAGCTAGCCACTATCATAAAGTGATAAGCCTCATCGCGGCTTTCATTTCCACTTTGTTGTTGATCGGCGGTTTCAGCCTCCTTATCTCCATTGCCTCCCTTATCTTCCTCTATACCGTATCCGCGATATTTCTGTGAAGGATGGTAACTTTAAGCTGAGGTGGTTGTTCCAGCATGTGCCTCAAAGTGCGATGCTTCGAGAACGGATTTTCTGAGTAGCTTTGTGGGGCTCTCAGTGCTCTTCTGTGTTCGTCCATCCGGCAAAAGAGTGGTCTGGCTGTCTCGCCGATATAAACTCCTGACAGACCAGACAATCGACTGTGTATACCACGCTTCTCATCTGGCACACATTCGCTCCTCCACTACAATCTGGACAATTGTTGCGTTCGCACTGATTTTCGTATAGACGAAAAAAAAGTTTAGCGGGGGGCTAAACACAAGGTTGATGGGAAGCCCTGTTCGTCGCACGATCCTATCGACTTCCATCGCAACGGCATCAGATATACTGTGCTTATCTGGGCCAAATTCCGGTCCGTAACTGCGTCTCGACACGCTTTGCCGCCGCACGCGCTGGAGTCAGTTGGGCTTCCAGCGCTGAAGCCGACTCGATGTGGCTTTTTCATACAATTTTCTCCAACTTTTCTTAGTTTCCAGTTTCCAAAACCCACCTAGAGTCAGCAGATCGGCGGCTGCGGCGCTGGAAGCTCTTCTGACTCGAGAGCGTGCGGCCGCAAAACGTGTCGAGACGCAATCGCGGACCGGAATTTGGCTCAGATAAGCACAGTAAACGGCACGACGAGGGGTGTACCACCTAGTGTCCGAAAAGGTTTCCAGCACTGTGGTTGTCCTTCACCGTAACCATTCTTTCTGAGTATTTCTCGCACTATGATATCCACTTCTTGAGAGTTAAAAGAGGTCAGATTCGACGACGTTGAGAGGATTTGTTGGACCAGGTTTTTCTTCATATATGAAGGATGACAGCTTCTGCCGTGGATGATGATGTTATGAGATGTCATTTTTCTGTACCACATATTAGAAACTTGGCCGTCAGCGATTCTGACTTTCGTGTTCAAGAATGGTAAAAATTCATCAGATGCAGGCTCTTCGCTGGTGAGCTTGAAAGAGGAACATGCAGAATTCAACTTCGCGAATGTTTTTCGCAGCGCTGTTCGAAACTTAGTAACAATAAAAATTTTTATGATGTATCTTCCAAAAAACAACACTTTGGGTGTTAGAGCGCATCTCTCCATGCTATCCATAAAAAGAATAGCGAGCAAGGGCGCCATTCTACTTCCCATAGCGAGACCTCTTGTCTGTTTGTAGAACACATTCCTGAAACGAAACGTATTGACATTCACCACACTTCGTACCAACTCTTCCACGTCTTCCGCGCTTAGACCAAAAAGCTGAAGGCTCCCGTAGTGAAGTCGTAGTAGCCCTACACATGCGCCAACTGCTGCTCGTGTTGGTATAGATTACAGGAATGATCAAGTCAAAGTGCTGATAAGTGAGCTGATCGCTTGATTGCATTGAGTGCTATCATCCTTCATAGCGAACGATTCCTCCACATTCAAAAATCAACGTGAACAAAGGGGACCTATTTTGGCTCAAGAACGCGAATTTCGCGTCCTTTTCTATCGTGTTTCGCTATACAGGGCACCGGACCTTCTGTAAACCGTGGAGAAATTGGAAGTGAAATTTATCGTGAAGACTGCCTTTAAAAAGCATTATGCCAGACCTCGGAAATTCCCTGATTTGTAGGTACCCTTACCTTTTTGTGAAGCAAAATAAATTCTATTTTTTGGAATCCTCGCAACCGTTTAGGGAATTTCAAACACGGGTCATCTATGTACTGTCACAGGCCTACAGCACGACAACATGATTTTCCGAATCTTCACGAGAAGTTTGAAGCAGTACCTCGTGAGAGTGAATGATTTATGTACACATTTTTTCAGTGAATATCACCGGAGTAGTACTGTCGTTCAAGATAGCCGCTCAGTTCAGACTCAGTGAAGACATGTTAACCATCAAGAGTCAACCTAAGACAGATAACGCATGAAGAGGACGCATAGAGAAACAAGACAGTCTACATTTGGTGCCCATAAAATGTTTTCTTCTTAAAATACAGTTGATTAAAAATTTGCGTCCTTTAGTGCTCAAATACAACCTACACATAGAACATCACACACAAGAGAAGTTTCATGCCTAAAATTCGCCTGTAGAACACGATTATATATTTTCCAAAATAGTAAAATGTGTAAAATTGCGTTCTTACGCATGGGAAACATTGCGGTTGTCACTATTAGTGCACACAAGAAGATAAATTCATCAGTTCTGGGCACGCTGACATTGAGGTGCTCACATGGTGATGGATGGCTCGCATGCAACATTCTGCCGTACTACCGAGACTACCGTGGTATGGTCATGTTCTGCTTGCTGGGAGCGATACTCTTTGCAAACCAGGCCTGCATCTGTATGTACCTGGCAAACGACCTAAAGGATGACCAAGACAACGCTGGCTTGACACGCTGCATGCCTATTTGAATGCTGCAGGTGTTACTTACTTGGTTACTTGGCTGATCCGTTCCTCAAACGCGGCGATTGATTTGTTGCGGATCATAGCACGATTTCCATTCGCTTCTGTCTTGAGCTCTTGTGGACCAATAAACTAAGCATCTGTTTCTGGAATCGACCATATTGTATCGAATACAAAGTGAATCAGTCCACCTGGTCACGGGTCTGCCAAGCGGTCGTTTCTTGTCGCGAGGATACCATTCGATCACAGCTTTGCTCCACCGTCCATAATTTCTTCTCAGTACATGCCCTGCCCATCGATGCTTGGTTTTGTTTACGTGTTCGAGAGCATCAGCGACATTGGACATTGAGTGGATATCTGCGTTGTGTAGACCTTCACTTCGTTGTCGGAAGGTCTACACAACGCAGATATCCGCTCAATGTCCAATGTGGCTGATGCTCTCGAATACGTGAACAAAAACTGATGCTACAGGTCTACACCTGGGATGTGCGTGATAGAATTTTTAAAACTCGTTAGTCGTTAGTCGTTCAACCGGCCCAAACTGTCGTTAATCTTTAGTCGTTCATCGTTAGTCGTAAAAAATCTAGGCTATAAAAATAAGCACAGTTGAGACAGAAAAAGGAAAGCATGAAGATGCATGTTTTCCAAAGCATTCATGGTAATTAAACACACAAATTATTCATTGTTAGAGGACCTGGTTTAAACCGCAAGCTCACATATACCGAATATGAATGAAAGCCCAACACTCGAGAGTGTTTCTTTGTCGATTTTGTCCTTTATTATAGGTGAGAAAAGAAGCAATATGGGAAATCAAGGAAACCTTGAGCTCTTTGTTTTTTTCAGTGCAGAATTTGCCGTTCTGCGCTAAATGGTGATAACACGGAGAACTGCATCAACTTTGCACGAATTTTTCTTTTTCCAGCGTCGCGAGTTGAGCGCGCGCGTCGTTTTGAGCTTGTTCCTATAATAGGGGAAAGTTGGGAAGAAATTAACATTCAAGCCAAATTTTCACCCACTAAGATGTCCCAGCACCGCTCTATAGAAATCCCATATCTCAAATTTGTGACTGAAAATCGGAGGAAAACGCCCTTTACAATCCAATAATCGGATACAGTTCCCGTCGGTGCTCAGTTGAGGCCTGCAGGCACCGTCCCGTACTCAGATAGTGCTCTCTGTCGAAATCTCCTTTGGAGCCGGTCAGTGTCGGAACCGGTTCAGTGAGCCTACCATAAAGTCACGCGACCGACACGAGGTTGCATTACGGCTACTCCTAGCTTTTGGCAACGTTCGGTTGGGGCTATAGTGTGGGGTTCCAGAACTGCAAAGTAGTATTAGCAGAATTAATAAATACAGAAGGGTTCATTCAATTTGTACCACCCATCTCGAACAACCAACTAGTAAATACATATGTATCATTTCTGAGGTAATCTTTAGATTGAAGCGCGATGTGAATGACTATTGATTATCTAACGAAATCTGGGATTGCTTGCGAAAATATTTTTTATTTCGTTAGGCGCTAGTCGTTTAACGTAACACCCAAAAAACCCGTTAGTTGTTAAATTCGTTAGTCGTTAGTCGTAATTACGCACATCCCTGCTGTAGTTCCTGAACAGGCTCAAGACAGGGAAAAATGGCGAAAGCGTATCAGAAGAGCTGACCCCGTTTTGAAGCGGGACAAACGCTGTAGAAGAAGAAAAGAATAATTCCCGTGTAAACACAAGGCCCTGGCCTTGCGAAAAGTGAAGCGTACCTCGAATTTGAACTAGTCGTCCGAAATAATCTCCCAAGGATTTAGCAAGGAAAAGTGTAGAAGTTTCTAATCTTGTTGATATTTTCGATTTCTTCCGCATTTTCGAGCTTACTTTTGGAAAACTCAATGTTCAGAACCATCGGAATTGGGAAATCGGAATTCCGCTCACCCTTGTATGGGAGGGGACTGAGAGCGCATGGCTCGCACACCTTCTCGAAGACGAGTCTTACTTTTTCTTGAATACTCAAAGATCTATTAACTACCCTCAAGCAATTTTGTTTGTGCTACTGCCCAGACGATTACTATTTCTACTATTCGTTTCTCTTCTACGCGAGAAGGTGTCTATGAAAAGGTGCGCGCGCCTTGCGCTCTAAGGCCCCACCCACATCTCAGTGCCTCTTTTCCCTCCACCGATGTTTCTGAAACGAAATCAATCCTCCTTTAGTGATGATACGATGTCTCAATATAAATTGCAGAGATTCAACCTTGTCAATGCTCCAGCAAGGTTTTACGACAGTTATGGGCGAAGGGGGCGCCTATGAAGTGCCACCAGAAAAGAACGGAGCGTCAGTTTTTTTGAGTTTCACCAATTATTCACAGACAAGCACCAGCCCTCTCTTATTTCTCTTTTTTGTTCTATGTGAATACTTGAAGAACACAAATTCTTGCAACTATTGTTATTGTTGCAATAAATATTGTTTTCTGTCGAATGTTTTCATCAACAACTTTAGGGCGAATTTATTCGATCTGTGTTTCCATGTTCAGATAAGGAAACGGATATTTTGTGCTATCTGATTTTTAAAGCGATGTTGTGCTTTCGGATCGCAAAATATCAGTTTTATTCACCTGAAATGTCGCGATCAGCCGGAGTCCGTCTTGCATTGCGATACGATACTTGTCTGCAGCTACAAAGCGCACCATGGAATGGACGCTATCACATAAGTAAATCAAAAAAAAAACGTTCTATTACAGAGAGATGAAGAAGATGATTGATTACGAAGAAAATGCAATGAGGCAGTGATAGGTCATTTGCAATGTACACATATTAGAAATCCTAGGTATAGTCAACTATTCCAAGCGGGCTAAGTATTCGGTCGTGGCAAGGTTCGCTTAGTTCAACCTGGTTGATCAAAGATAGAATAGAACACTTGAAATAAATACTTTAAAAGAAAAAGGAGAATCTGGCAGACAATTGAGTACGAATAGGTTTGATGATATTCTGTGTGAATTGAGTACCTTAAATCTCGTCCCGGTTCTGTCCCGCAATCCGGGTTGGAAACGGGACGAGATTCAAAGTCCTCAGTCCACACTATACATCGAACCTATTGATAGTAAATGTTAGTTAGGTTCTCCTCATTCTGCTAATGCCTTCACACCCTTTACACGTTTAAAACTGTTTTCGGAAAACTAGGTTTATTTCAATGGAACTTCTTCTTGCTAGTGTTATTCGGATCTGTTAGTGTAGGATCTGCTTGTGCCGTTCTTGTCCTTCACTTTTCCTGTCAACTGCGTCTCTCAGAGTCAGGCGTGCTTTGGCCATGTCGGGTTTCACGCGATCTGCCCGGCGCTTTTTACAAGAACGGTAACTAAGTGCGCCAGAATGGGGCTACCGTAATCTTACTCGAGTTGGCTCTGAAGATTTCCAAGTTTTTTTTTCCAAGAAGACACGAACTCAGCTTCATCATTTCCACAGGTGCTGTTTTCCTGCTTTTTAGTCCAGGCAGATCCTCAACCGCTGACCCCTGGAGAAGGACGGTGTGCCAATGATGACACAGCACTCTCCACTTCTTTTATATCCTATCCTTTATCAATTGGGTATGATCAATTTTGTTTACAAGAGCCGAATAACATCATTCCTAAGATTACGGTAGCCCCGCTCTGGCGCACTGAACCATCGTTCTTGTGCGCTTCTTCTGTCTACTTCTTGGATTCATACCAGCCAGTTCCACATTGACTACAGTTTTGACCACGGAACTAGCACCTTTTCCTTAAACACGTGGAAATCATCCTGGACGCGCTTTCTTCACCTTTCCAGGTACTGGTGCAACTCCGAAGGTGGCACGAGCAGTATTGATCATGGTCCGGTCGGGATAGGGGCTCTCTACACACTGAAGGAGGAGACGTCCCGCCTACCGCGACTCTGATTCCACTCGGGACCACTTCGCTTGAATTGAGTTGCGTGACGATTCGAGCTGCAAAAACAGTACTGCTCCTGCCTCTGTGTATAGAGAGCCCCCATCTCGCCCGGTCTCCCAGAATACCTTACGATCATGTTCTCATTGCCATGGTGTGCAGGGACTATTCAACAGCTTTGGTGGTCCGCCAGCATTCACCAGTGTGGAGCGGCACCTCCTTGTAAAAGTTCAGATGGAGAAAGGTCTTCCTGTGGCGCAGCCATCCCGTGGCTGCTCTCCATTTTATGCAAGCGGCCTTTACGTGTATCTGAGCTTTCGTTGGCACAACGCCTGTCGAGGTGATTTTTGAGCCCAGATTTTCGAAGCGAAACATTTTACTGAGATCAGTTCCATCTATTTGGATTGATAACCTCAAAAATTTTCCGCAACCCGCGACTGATGGTGTCCTCGCTAAAATGTTCAATGAGAGTTTGCCTGTTTCCAAAGACAACGGGATGTCATTTGCCCTCGACGCTAGAAACACAAAGCGCGTGTATTATCTTCTACTCTCTTCTACTTGAGCCTTTCGCTGGCACAACGCCAGTCGAGGTTGTTTAAATCGAGATGGGGTAGAATTTTTACCCATCTAGCAGATTTTTCGCTCTCCAAAAACCGCGTTGTTCTTGATGTGGATCTTGTGGAAAAACAACACTATGTTATCGATAACAAATGTGATAAGAGCTTTTCCTACAGGTAGTGTACAATTTATCCTAAAACTTTTAGTCCCTTGTTCATGATCGACAGTGATACTCATGAGCGATGAGTCGATATAGAAAACACGTACTGTGCTTTCCTGGACCAAGATTCGGTCCGCAATCGCGTCTCGACACGCTTCCTGATGGTGTACCACACTTGATCGAAAACCTACAGAGGCTAAGGAGGGAAATTTGCAGAAAAGCATTTTCTGAGAACTTTCCTAACAGCCTGATATTTCAGGAAGTCTGAGTTAGGCTTCAGGAGACGGAAGCTGGCCAGAATTAATTTAGGCTTTCAATTGACTATCGAGTTGTTTTGTAGCTTTTCAGAACTTTTGCATCCTTCATCTGTGTATGCGCATTGTAAGGCGATAGCGAGGCTCAGGGATAGCTTCACAATCCCAAGAATATCTGTCTCAGAACATAACAACGAAGAGGTCTTTATTAACATGCAGAGAGAATTCAAACAGAAAGATATGACATTGAACCAGTAATTCTCTGGTTTCAGGTTTGCTTCGCGTTCGCCGAGACAGGATTTAGCCTCTCATATATTTTTCGTTCAGAATGACAAACACGTCTTCCATAGAGGCTTGTGTGACACAGAAATCTTGAACAGGTAGTTCTGCCGTTAAGCGTCCAACGCGTTCGAATATTTCGGAGAAGCGGTCGTCTTCTTCTCTGGCGATCTAAGCATTATTCATTTACAAGAAGGAAATAGAACCAGTGAATAGAACCCAACAGAAACTTTTCAACACAATCCGTCCATATATTAAACGAATAGCAGCACAAAGCACGACGACCTTGGTCTCCAACGCTACAGCACTATTTTGTCACATCTCTAACTCCTGGATAAAGCGCTGCTAAGCGGCTCGAGCCATGTTTATGGTTCCCGTAAAAAAAACGCAGCGAAATTCATAATAGGACGATCGATGATTGGTGGCCCCTGACCGTTGGCAGATGATAGTTGGTGGTACGCGAGCTGGATTGCAGATGGAGCCGCGAACGCCTGGTTTTCTACCCAATATTCCATAGTCCGCGACGTCTAGATGATGTCATCTAAAGCTTTGCTTTCTTTATGCAACGAACGCCCTGATGACAACATCTGAAGATCCACTCATCTGCGAATCGGTTTCTCATCAGCCTAACTACTATACTTGTTCCGAATCGAATAATCGGACGAGTATCCGACTGTTTCAGTCGGATAAAAAAGTCGACTTTTTATTTGAAAAGTCGAATATTTGAAAAAGTGCAACATCCAACTACAGTCGAAAAGTCGAATATTCGAAAAAGTGCAATATCCGACTACTCCCGAAAAGTCGAATATTCGAAAAAGTGCGATGTCCGACTACAGTCGAAAAGTCGAATATTCGAAAAAGTGCGTTATCCGACTATAGTCGAAAAGTCGAATATTCGAAAAAGTGCATTATCCGACTACAGTCGACAAGTCAAATATTCGAAAAAGGGTTATATCCGACTAAAGTCGAAAAGTCGAATATTCGAAAAAGTGCGTTATCCGAATACAGCCGAAAAGTCGAATATTCGAAAAAGAGTTATATCCGACTATAGTCGAAAAGTCGAATATTCGGGGTGTAATATCTGACTGTAGTCGGAAAGACGAATTCTTCGAAGTATTCGAAACGGAAATCTAGTTTACAGTAGAGAATCCGCGCTCTAATCACAATTCATGGCCTATGTCACGCGTCCTTTAAGCGGAGCCTTCTCGAAATATTAATTGCATTCATCCAACATTCCTGTAATCCCGAACTCCTGATTATTTTTTGCTTATTGGCATTGTTTAGGCAAACCCTCTAAATCTGATTTTTTGTTTTTGACCTTTATTTAGTGGTTTTATTTCAGATCTCGCTCCTCAATCAAGTTTCTGTTGTCGTTTGTTTGTTCTGTTGTCTCTATTTTGGCTCAATATATATATATATATATATATATATATATATATATATATATATATATATATATATATATATATATATATATATATATATATATATATATATATATATATATATATATATATATATATATATATATATATATATATATATATATATATATATATATATATATATATATATATATATATATATATATCTGCATCTACTTGTCCTTGAGGTTGGTTTATGATTTGGTTTTTCCCTTTTTTTTTATTTTATTTTATTTTTCGAAACCCTTGATAAACCTAGTTTCTGATCTCTGATTGGTGTTACGGAAATTTTTACTGAAAATTATGCGAATTTCTCGTATTTTGAGGCCCTTTTTCCGACCGAAATACTAAAACTGTGCCAAACCCGAAGGAATCCGCTCAGGTTTTGAAAGTTGATCCCCTTCAGTACGAAGGTAACCCAGCGACAGAAAATCAGAATTTCTGATTCGATGTCGCGGAAATTTTCAGTGAAAATGACGCCTTCATGAGCGGACTTCTCGTATTTTGAGGCCCCCTTTTCGACCGAAATACTAAAACTGTGCCAAACCCGAAGGAATCCGCTCAGGTTTTGAAAGTTGATCCCCTTCAGTACGAAGGTAACCCAGCGACAAAAAATCAGAATTTCTGATTTGATGTCGCGGAAATTTTCAGTGAAAATGACGCCTTCATGAGCGAATTTCTCGTATTTTGAGGCCCTTTTTCCGACCGAAATACTAAAACTGTGCCAAACCCGAAGGAATCCGCTCAGGTTTTGAAAGTTGATCCCCTTCAGTACGAAGGTAACCCAGCGACAGAAAATCAGAATTTCTGATTCGATGTCGCGGAAATTTTCAGTGAAAATGACGCCTTCATGAGCGGACTTCTCGTATTTTGAGGCCCCCTTTTCGACCGAAATACTAAAACTGTGCCAAACCCGAAGGAATCCGCTCAGGTTTTGAAAGTTGATCCCCTTCAGTACGAAGGTAACCCAGCGACAAAAAATCAGAATTTCTGATTTGATGTCGCGGAAATTTTCAGTGAAAATGACGCCTTCATGAGCGAATTTCTCGTATTTTGAGGCCCCTTTTTCGACCGAAATACTAAAACTGTGCCAAACCCAAAGGAATCCGCTCAGATTTTGAAAGTTGATCCCTTGTAGTACGAAGGTAACCCAGCGACAGAAAGTCAGAATTTCTGGTTTGATGTCGCGGAAATTTTCAGTGAAAATGACGCCTTCATGAGCGAATTTCTCGTATTTTGAGGCCCCTTTTCGACCGAAATACTAAAACTGTGCCAAACCCGGAGGAATTCGCTCAGGTTTCGAAAGTTGATCCCTTTCAGTACGAAGGTAACCCAGCGACAGAAAGTCAGAATTTCTGATTTGATGTCGCGGAAATTTTCAGTGAAAATGACGCCTTCGTGAGCGAATGTCTCGTATTTTGAGGCCCCTTTTTCGACCGAAATACTAAAGCTGGTTTTGAAAGTTGATCCCTTTCAGTACGAAGGTAACCCAGCGACAGAAAATCAGAATTTCTGATTTGATGTCGCGGAAATTTTCAGTGAAAATGACGCCTTCGTGAGCGAAAGTCTCGTATTTTGAGGCCCCTTTTTCGACCGAAATACTAAAACTGTGCCAAACCCGGAGGAATCCGCTCAGGTTTTGAAAGTTGATCCCTTTCAGTACGAAGGTAACCCAGCGACAGAAAATCAGATTTTCTGATTTGATGTCGCGGAAATTTTCAGTGAAAATGACGCCTTCGTGAGCGAATGTCCCGTATTTTGAGGCCCCTTTTTCGACCGAAATACTAAAACTCTGCCAAACCCGGAGGAATCCGCTCAGGTTTTGAAAGTTGATCCCTTTCAGTACGAAGGTAACCCAGCTACAGAAAATCAGATTTTCTGATTTGATGTCGCGGAAATTTTCAGTGAAAATGACGCCTTCGTGAGCGAATGTCTCGTATTTTGAGGCCCCTTTTTCGACCGAAATACTAAAACTGTGCCAAACCCGAAGGAATCCGCTCAGGTTTTGAAAGTTGATCCCTTTCAGTACGAAGGTAACCCAGCGACAGAAAATCAGATTTTCTGATTTGATGTCGCGGACATTTTCAGTGAAAATGACGCCTTCGTGAGCGAATGTCTCGTATTTTGAGGCCCCTTTTTCGACCGAAATACTAAAACTCTGCCAAACCCGGAGGAAGCCGCTCAGGCACTTGATGACCCTGATGCGAACACTTTGTCCAGACACGATTCACCTTTCTCCCAGCACGATTTTCACATGTCGAATGACGCAACAACCGTATTCCGCAATTGCAAATCGGAATTTGGCCGCAAAAAAGAGTATCAGAAGCAGGACCTCTAGCGCCTCCCGCCTCTTTCGCGCCTCCTGCCCCTCCACAGTGGTGTCTCTGGAGCAGTCATACTCCCCTCTCGCACCGCCGAGACATTTGTTGGTAGCATTACTTGTTGCTCTAAATTACGTCACATCAGTGTAGCGGGGCTTCACTGAAACCGCGCAATACACCATAGAAAGTGTGCGGTACCCAAGCTGAAGTGCGTCGGACGTCGTCTAAAATGTGTTGGACCCAAATGAGAGTGCATCGAGCGCCGCAGAAAGTAGGTGGATCAATCTTGGCTCAAATATAGTAGGAGGGGGCCACCCAGCTTTCAATCCCAAAACCGAAAGTTCCCTCTGATATTGGTTTTCCGATAGCGTTATCAGTCATTCATTTAGAAAATCTGTAAAATCCACCCCTGGATAGCCTTTACACACAACAAAACCAACGTGTCTTATGAAACTTATCAAAGACCACCTGCATCGCTTCATTTCTAAAAACAAACCAGCCGATTTTCCGCCCCTCTTGCTCTGCCATGGCGATGTCTCTAGATCATTCCTACCTCAGTGGCGGAGCGGGAGGTGCGAGTGGTCGTGTTTTCATTTACACTCAGACATTGGGATTGGCGGACCGCCGGCATTTGCTTGGCGAGCAAAAACCATTCCCGGTGTCGGACAGCCATTAGCCGGCGGTCCGCCAGGACCTTGGCCGGCCGTTGGCAGTCTTCTGGCTAATACCTGGCAGCCCGCTGTTGGGCAATCATTTGCCAGCGGTCCGCCAGTCTTTTGGGAGACCGACGGGTCGAGATGGGTCCCTTACCGCAGATGGCTGCGTAGGACACCGCCTACGCAACGGTCTGAGGTAAGGGACCCACCCCACCTGGGTCCCTAGCCGTGGGGACTTGCCCCTCAGCTGCCAAAAATATGCTAGTCTCTGTAGAGTGACTTCAGGTCACCTTCCAGGGCCGGCATCAGAGTGCCGGGTGAACACTCAATGGACTGAATCGCCTTATAAACCGCCTCGGCTTATCAGTGGAATCACAGATCAAACTATGACATGTTAAAACGTGATCTCTTGAGTGCCAGTCTTTTGACGACTGAGCGCCAAGCGAAGGCCACGGGGGTTTAAGCGCCAGCCGAGTGCCGATTGGCGGTTAACTGCGTTTTCATGCAGTCGGTAATTTCGAGGTGTGATCGCCCGTGCCAGCTGAATGTCAGTTATCGCACAGCTTTCAGCCAGCTGGCACATTTTCGCCAGCGGTCCACCGCTAGCTGTAATTGAGATGCCAAGAATGAGCCAGCTGTCGGCCTCGTAATTGCCGATTGCCAGCTAAATGCCAGTTATCGCCCAGCTATTAGGCAACTGGCACACATTCGCCAGCCGTCCGCCGCTGGCATTTAATGACATGACGAGTGTATGCCAACTGTCAGCCTCGTGATTGCCATTGGCCAGCTAAATGCCAACTGTCCCCCAGCTATTGAGCAGCTGGCGAATTTTCGCCAGCGGTCCGCTGCTCCCAATGTCTGAGTATTCACCTCTTTTGCCGAGCAGACCGCTCTGGCAGAGCGAGAGGTTGGAAGTATGAATAGGCCCTCAGAGTATTCTGCGAGGGGGGGGGGGGCAAGATGAAATCCACTCACTGAACTTTCATGACCAGCCGAACGGTTTGCCCATCATCTGCCAAAAAGTAAAGTTGGGGTATTATACGATGTCTTTTCAACTGATAACCCATTCAACATTTCAGATAAGCATTGAATCAAGTTTGGTCGTTCTACAAAAAGGTTGCACGCATCGACTGTGACCGTTCAAAAGCTATCTGCAACTTCTGTTCGAAGGAGTTTCTGATTCCCGTTTCACGATTCACATCAAATCTCCATGGGCATATCCGAAAGAAGCATAAAGAAGAAGCTGAGAAAATGTCTAGCGAATATTCGTCGACGAGCTCCACCACTTCCGTAGCGGCTGAAATTATCATTAATCAGCGCAGCCACAGTACTCTAAATGAAATTGTGAAACGGAAGATGAATCCTGCGACTAAGAGCAATCTCGATAGGAAGCTTGCTGTCCTAGTGGCCGGTGCATCGCTTTCGTTCAATATCACGTCACTCGAGTGCTTCCGCGACCTGATGCAGTCGCTAAATCCGTCATACGCCGTGCCAGGCCGTAAAAAATTCTAACAATGTTGAAGGCGGAGGTGGAGTACATCGAGAAACGGAACCGTGATTTAGTTCTCACCGCTGGTGCCAAACTATCAATCACCGCTGATAAGTGGTCTTCCAAAAACGTGAACTACTCCCTTCTAGGGATTACCGGTCATGTGCAGAGGAAGGATTTCACTGATCGAGTGAATGTGGTTTTGGACGTAGTTCCCCTGACAGAAGAGAGGTGGGTTCTATTGCATAATCTTGACACCAATTTTGGCAAACCTTGTCGTCCGAGTTCCGCATCATTTAGCCATGGCGCAGAGCTTATCGCTCGGAAAATGCGGGAATCCTTTAACAGATTGGGCATTACGCTTGAGAAGTTTGCGTTTTCAACTGCAGATGGCGAGAGTACTATGGTCAAAGCTGCATCTAATCTTGGACCCAATTAGTAGGCTCTAAAGTGTTTTCATCTTACTTTTTCGACACATCTGAAGACACGTTGGGATATTAGTATTTTTCAGCACTCACTGTGCGGTGCATGTTATTCATTTGGCCGTGAGAGTGGCTCTACGCACGACCTCATTGAACCCATTATGAAAAAAGTAAAAGCATTCGTGACACGACTGAACCGCAGCTCCAAGCTGAAGCACCGATTCAAAGGGTAAAACAAATTCTGATAAATTATGTTCTCTAAGGAATCGGGTTACATTTTACTGTAACTTTTTCAGCTTTTTAAAAGATGACTCTCTACCAATCATTGTACCCACAAATGATGCCCCAATGAGGTGGAATTCAACTTACAAACTAGTCTGCGACATTCTGGAAAGGGTGCGTGCTTTTCAATCGTTGTTTTGATACCGTTAGTTCACTTATGAATTTTAGATGACTGCGGTGGAGAAAACAATGGAATACATTGGTCTCGACCCGCTTGGAGACGATGAAGTTCAGGTTTTGAAAGCAATGAGGTGTTTTCTGGAACCGTTTCAAAGGGCTACTAGTGAGGTGAGGTCTACCGGTGTAGAATACAACTACATTTCACCAATCGTCTTCTTTGAACTATGTCATTAAAGGTCTGTTATCAGTCTTCATGCCTGTCTACCTACATGCCCGTCGCACAGCTCCTGATTACAAAGACAGAAAAGTACGTCGCTAAGCTTATTAGACCAGTTCGTGGTGGCGTACGCGATATATTCAGGAATCTAGCAGAAGCTTGTCGCGAAGCCACCGCTTTTGGACAATGTCTCCTGGATAACTTGGAGCGTTACTTCGCTCCTATGCTCGGATCACATCAACTTCGCTTTGCCAAACTTTGCGACCCAAGGTTCGCATTCCTTGAGAGGGTTTTGACCAAACTTGAAAGGAAACGTGCACGAGAGGACTTTATCCAATCCCAAGGTAATAGAGATCATTTTTGTTTCACATAGTCACTTTCATCAGTTGAGAATCCTTATTTCAGCTGTAGAAGATATCCATCTTGTTGAAGAGGCGGAACCAATCATATCGAAGAAAACCACCAATCCCATTTTTGGGGAACAATCACGACGGAAAAGTCGTGCTCGTCTCAATCGTCGACATGCACTGATCGCAATGAAGACAAGCTAGTTGTACGTCCTTGTATTTGTCTTCAGTTATGTATTTTTTAATTACAAAAGCGGATGCTACGAGTTGTTACGCTCGGTACTTAATTAGGAATAACGCTCGTGGTTTTAGATTGAGCTGCACCAGTATGCGATGTATCTGAGAGAAGAACATGGGAGACCCCACCCGCGGAAAGCAATGTGCTTAACTGGTGGAAAGTTCATGCGACAGATTTCCCGCTGCTGGCTGCATGTGTGACAAAGTTCGTGTCGGGGCCACCGACCTCGGTGGACAGTGAACGGTTATTTAGGTTGGTGATAGTCAAATACGTGTGCTTAAGATTGAGATGTTATCTGCTTTATTTTTCAGTTCCGCAGGAATGATTTATGGAAACAAGAGATATCCGACTATAGTCGAAGAACTGGATATCCGACTATAGTCGAAGAACGCTTGGTTTTAATGGTGAATACAAATGCAAAGGCCGAAACAGCTAGGTAATAATTTTCCTTATAAATATTTGAAATTGCCTAAAAATCTTACTTTTAGGGTAAGCAAAGGCTGGACGGAAAGCGAGGTTAAACGGTATAGACGAATCCCTGAATCTGATGTGTCCGATGTCGAACAATCCTCCGAGGAAGATTTGGACACGGAAAACTCCGATTGCGAGAAAGCCGATTCGGATCAGAATTCTGATTAATATAAAGGTCTCTAAATGACACTGGTTCTGATGTTTTTGTTTACGAAAACATTGGATTATTACGTCAATGCTCAAATCATTATATATGGAATGAAGAGATAAGAGGTCGTTGTTTTCATATGAGAAAGAAGCAGTTTTTCTTTGAAATATCTTCATATTCGTATAAAAAAGTCTACTTTTTATTCGGAAAGTCGAATATTCGAAAAAGTGCAATATCCGACTATAGTCGAAAAGTCGAATATCCGAAAAAGTGCGTTATCCGACTATAGTCGGAAAGTCGAATATTCGAAAAAGTGCGTTATCCGACTACAGTCGAAAAGTAGAATATTCGAAAAAGTGCGTTATCCGACTATAGTCGAAAAGTCGGATATTCGAAGCAAATTTCATTTGGAACAAGTACACTAACTACCTACCCAAACAAGTATACTAACTACCTACCCACAATGCAAAAGCCAGCAGGAAGCACCGGTACAGATGCAGAGCTTTAACATAACCGTGCAAGACGCCAAAAAGTGGGGGCAGAATCTCGCGGGAAAGTGCGGGAGTCTACTTAGAGTGTGCAAGACTCATAGAGTGTATCTGAGGCCCAATTACGGTTTTCAATTCATTACGCGACATCAAAAAAGAGCTGCAGCGGTGAGAAAACAGTCAAGTTTGAATTCTGGAGCCTTTTGCAATCCAAAGATTTTTTTTTGATTTTGAAAAGTGTCATAATGTTTTCCTGCTTGGTATGTGCAAACATAAGCGCCCTGGCAATTCTAAGAGGAATATCTGTCCTCGTTCAAGAAAATTGACTTTAAGCTGACGTCAACCATAGGAAGGACGCCATAGAAAAAGAACCTTAAAAAAATCATAATTTTTTCATGCATCGAGCTCTCTTATGGAACTTTGTGTCTTCACCCTATATGGTGAATGAAGGCATTGTGGTACCGGGCAGAGTCCGGAAGGTGGCCGCGTCTTTAACTCTGTAACGGACTAACTGCTTGTGACTTGCCGACCCAAGTTTTTGTTCTAGGTATCCATCTATCTCTCTATCATGAGTACGATCAGAGCCGGTAATGCACGAACGAAAATATGCGGTGAATCGGCGTGGGTGAGCATGGGTTTTTGTGGAAATAATCAAGAAAAATATTTTGTAGATGTTATGTTAACCCTGGACAGAAACATTGGCTGATCACTATTGTATGTCTGGAACTGTTTGAAACCCTCTACGAATGGAGGTATGATTCTTTGGAAGTCGTATGATTTCCAAGGGCAAAAGTTTGGCGGACGAGCTGTCTCGGTCCTGTGTTTATCTTCCGTCGATGTCGCGGCACGCGAGCGTGCAGAAATGAAGAGATAGATCGACAACAATGGTAAAATCAAGAATAGACTAGAATCTCTTCCATCTGTCCTGCCGCTATTGATCTCGAAGACCACGAAAAGGAAAGTGGCCTTTGATAACGACTGAGGTTTGGATCCGTGGTGACTGCTCATATCTCGTTTACTTGGAGCACTCGCGCTCGGCTTAAAGTCAGCAGACACAATCAAAAATGGTATCGATTTTATGACATAAAACAAAAGTTTGGAGCTGGTTGTATTTGGAACTGACGAAGAAACGAACGAAAACTGTGCGCAAATAGAGGAATAACGGTTATTTTGTTATCGTGGGAAAATGGACGAGTTTCACTGCGCGCGGTTCAAACAGTCAATAATAGCAACAAAACGGTTCAGATGGAGAAGCCGATATACTCTTACAGCTTGTAGTGGAACGTTCACCTCGTTGGAAGCATCAAAAACCAGCCAAAGTGAACGTATTAGTACTATCGATCTGGGCAAGTTTGTATTTTGGGGCGGGGTTGCAGAAGCTCAGGGGCGGGGTTGCAGAAATTTTTCGATTAGCATTGCTGAAATTCAGTAGTCTTAACTTATTTTTGACTCTTTCAACGGCGTGAGCAGTCTTCTAGGAGCTATGTGACTACAGAAACGCAGTTATCTCAACAACTTTTTCAAGCACCTCTAAAGAGGGGTCTGTCTACTTAACAATCACCGGAACATCTCAGAATTTAGGTCTCAGGGTGTTCCTTGAATTGGAGTCGATGATTGGCGGGTCGCTAGTATTGCAAGCCGACTATATTTATAGAGCGAGGCAAGCGCTAAGGTTTGCTAAGAAGTTAAAAAAGTGGCCAATTTCACTGAGCGTTTTCATGTACTCCACCAAATCAGATTGTATGGGAAAAAAGACATCCTTTTTCTAATGGCCCCTGTGCGTTCTTCGAGACGTGACTAGCGTAATATAAATAACAGTTCCACAGAAAACATCAGAATTGAGTCTTTGGCTGTACCATGCCTTTGAATGTCAGGGAAGTGGTTGAGCAGCGGCGCACTACTCATTAGCGCCAAGCCATCATACTGCAAAAGTTTATCAGCAGTAGAAGGCACAGTACACGCTAGGACATGAACTTGGAGATTTTTATGTGAGTGTGTAGCGGATTCCTTTCCTATCGCACCGCCAAGTTCGGCACTCCAAATCATGACGGACCTAAACCACTCAGCCATGTGCCCTCCTTTTTTCCTGATTTTTGAACTAAGTGGCGGTTAGGTGGATGAAAATTCACCATCGGATTTTGGATTTTGACTTTCTTTTTTACCGCTGACTTCATTCTGGCTCGTGCAGCAAAAAAATGAAAAGAAACACAAGCTCGAGACAACTCGTCCACGAACTCGAGACAACTCGTCCACGAAATTTCCGTTCTTAGGAGCTATTCACGCTCCTCACCTTCCTCTTCGTCAGAACGGCTCGCGCGGAGCTGATCCTCTAGCTTTTAGGTCCCGTCAGAGTCGGTGGATCTACTGTGTCCCACCGGGTCGATACGCGCCGAATTCGTGGGAAAGGGGTGCAAAAAAAAATCAACCCACTGAGTCCGACTGTGACCGTGTGGTGCCCAACGCAATCCCTGATCGATACTGATGGTTCTCATGCGTACAAGGGCGGGGCCAACGCACCTACTAATTCCCACTGAGTCCCGCTGCGTCCCAACCGAAATCATCCTCACCCCACCCGTTCGATACAGGAGTTTCTCACGTGATTTTGGTGCATTTTCTTCGGCCGACTGCGACCTGCCGAGTCTCGCCGTATCCGGGCTCTCTTCGTCTGCGCTCTGCCCCACGTACTGCTGCCGCTGACTATCGATTGCGTGGTTCGCAGAGGAACTGGGTGGCGCTGGGGGCAACCGAACTCGGTCGGTTGCAGACGGTCGAGGACGGTTTATCCTCCGCGAACTCATTCGGTCTCAGCAGGTTTTTCGACGAAGTCTGACGGGGGCCTTAGTTGGCAAACTTAGACGCAGAGAACCACAAAAATACTTTTCAGCTCATAAGTTTACCTTGCAGAGAATTTCACGCTGATCACAATGGTATATTAGAATTGTTCAAGGTCCTCTACAAATATAGTTGAGACTCCTTCAAAATTTCCAGAATTCTAAGGGGCTGTTCATCCTCCTCATTTCATACTACTTATCTCCCTCTCCGCCACAGCGGAGCGGCTCGCCATGTCGGAGAGGTGAGAATGAATAAAATTTTACCTCTCCTGCGCCGTTCGCACCTCCAGCCACGCCACAGCAGCGCCCCTCAAATGATTCATACTCCACTCAAGACTCGTAGTTTTATTTCGATATCCGACATCTGACAGCGTTGCCAGTCATTATTTGCCTAGACACAACAAATTGAACTCTGTCTCTCTCACAGAGGCTTTGGAAGGGACAGAGAATCTCTCAGAGACCTATCGTTAGTTCTCCACTTAAACATTGAGTGACACGTTCTGCTCGGCCATGAAGGTGCCGCTGGATCATTCATACTCCACCGCAGGAGCGGAAGGCGTGTTGAGGGTAAAAATCATTTATATCACATCTACACCGCGCCCTGGCCGAGAGGGAGGTGAGGGGTATGAGTAGCCCCTAGGAATTTCAACGACTTTGAAAGAGTACACATTGAGTTCATTTGTAGGGGATCCCTTTGAGTTTGTTGATTAAGAGCTAGAAGATCGGCTAAAGTTAGCTTAAAAAATGCTACTGCTGCAATGTTCTGCAATGTCTTAATGTTTCTTCACTCACATGCCATTTAAGATTCACAATGTCTTCCTGGGTAGTAACCAGAACAGAGCCAGGAAACTCAGCATTCACAGCCCAGCAAACCTGCAAAACCTAGCTACTTTTTAGAAGTCCATTACCACATGTCTTGTAGCTCGCATGTCATATGAACTCAATTATTTTGCAAAGCGACAAAATTCTGCCACGAAAAACGTGAAAAAAACTATGCTTGCTCATGAGAAAGACCATCCTCTGATACCATGGTTTGAACAAATGTTAATTAGTGCAAAAGTTGACAAAGAGAAGACCTCTTGCTACCAGAAGCAACATCGTCTGCGCAAATTTCTGCATTTTGTTTGACTGCATGATTCTGACCTCCTTTCTGAGTAGGAAACATACGTGTGCAACGTTTCACATCTAAACTCGGCTGAATAAGCCTTCTGATGAGTGGAAGGTGTTGGGTATAGTGGGCTTTTCTAGGAATTGTTGCCAATTGCGTTGGAGTAGAAGTTTATTTGTCATAAACATGTCAACTACCCTCGTGAGCTCCAATTACCGGACTATTCGTTTCCATTGCCGGAAGTGAACGACATCATCCTACAGAGCTTTTTGTGTTTCACGTAAAGGCAGAGTTCACGATGATTTTTGTCTCCGAGTTTTTCACATAAAACAATGCCTTGGCCTCCAAGTGTTACCAACACTGCGAAAAAACGGCAAAAAACGCATTAAAACGTCGTTTTTCAGTGGCACTATTCTATAACATGGACTAGTTGTCCGGTTGGATGAACATGTTCATAGTAATTGCCACCGGTAAAAAATGGGGTCAGTCGAAAATAGAAAAATATTTTATGCAAAGCATTATTAGTTAGGGCCCTAAGGAAAGGACGGAGCAATAAAAAGTGAAGAATTGCAAAAGATGGGTCCACAAAAGATTTCACTGTCACAACAAACAGCCCCTGTGATACTTAAAGGCAAGGTCCGGGCAAAATTTGACACTATCGAAATTTGGGTTAAATAGATTGGGCTGGCCTAGCTGAACATCGTCTGAACGTTTCACGATTTCTGAGTCCTTAGTTTTGGAGAAAACAGCTTCAAAGTCAGGGATTAGGGTATTTACAGCGTGATTATCATGGCTGGAATGACCGATATTTACACTGCAGCTTTGAAGAATGCGTGGACGACCGCTAAAATATGGACGATGGCCACACTTTTCTGACTTTTCTGACACAGCGGTTGAGGGAAGCTGCTGGAATAACTTGAAGAAGACCGGTTTTTACGCAATTTTCGCATGTTACTTGTGACTACCTGTAGCAAGAGCACCGATTCAGCGGGAAATCTCAAAATCGAATTTCTGCCCGGACCCTGCCTTCAAGAGGCGGGGTGGTACTTAAGGATTTCGCGTACTTCTGGTGCGTTTCCTTCAATTTCTCCGTCATTTTAGTTCTACCCGGGGCCAAACAATCGACTTACCCATTAATCTTAAAATTGAAGATTATCGTGAACACTGCCTCCAATGGAACTGAAACGCAGAACTTTGCCCAAGTATTTGGTCGATGCAAAAATTTCCGGATTTTTCACGACTATGAATCAAAAACATTCATTTCAAAAACAGACAAGGCTCACCCAACAAAACAATTTCCATCACATCCAAGGATCTTTTGCCACCGATTGGGCAGATCATGAATTCCCGACGCGTAGAACTTTGGCTGTTTTGAGTCGAAGTAATCTTCTAAGGCCATTTTGACTTCGTCATCGTTAGTGAGCTGTTTTTCATCCAGGGAGTGCTGCATCGAGCGGAACAGATGGTAGCCGGAAGGAGCAAGATCTGGGCTATATAGAAAGCGAGGAAGAACTTCCCTGCCCAATTCTAGCAGTTTCAGTCGGGTTATCCGAGATACGTGTATCCGATCATTGTCGTGAAGAAGGGGAACAGTGTTCAACAGAAACTGCTGGTCCTGGACTGGGAAGTTTTTTCTCACCCACCATATAACTCTGATATTGCCCCTTCCGAATACTATCTGATCCGTTCGATGCAGGACTTTCTGATTGGAGAACAGTTCACTAACGATGACGAAGTAAAAATGACTTTCGAAAAATACTTAGACTCGAAACAGCCAGAGTTCTAAGCGTCGGGAATTTGTGATCTGCCCAATAAGTGGCGAAGGATCTTTGAGTGTGACGGAAATTATTTTGTTGGGTGAGCCCTGTCTGTTTTCGAAACAAATGTTTTTTATTCGAAGTCGTTAAAAGTCCGGAAATGGCAACAAAGGGACCACCAGCACACTAGGAGGAAGAGCTGCTATACCTCGCTGCAGCAGGTGATGCTAGTGTGCTGCAAATCCGCGGGTTAGCTCGCTTTTCCGTCAATGTGCAAACCTTTGATTGTGTAAGTACAAAACAATCTTATGATAGGGCCCCCGTACGAAGTCGTTCACGTTATTTGTGGGATGATGTGCCTTTGCTGATGTCATGAATGTAAGAATGTGAACAAACTGACCTGTTCCTTATTGTCTTTACTTTTCAAAACTATTTGCAGCACAAAGTGTTTTGCATGCCTGAATAATATTTGTTAAAGGATAGTGGAATTGTTTAACAGTAGCCTTCTGTATAGCACAGACAGACATCATTGAGCCCCACTCCACGGCTTTTTCCCATTGCAGTAGACTATAGACATGAAATTTTGAGATAACAGTCTGACGAGCTGTATCTCGCGTCTATTTGTCGCCAGACATGGGGTTGCTGTAGGCTACGGTAGGCATAATGCCTATCAACAGAGATTACTTACTTTAACGTTTCAAAAATCAAAAAATGGACCTCAAATTCGTGTTCCGCCTTCCAATAAACACCCACAGAGAATTTCTGAGTCAAATTTGAGGTATCGGCTGAGCTACCGTGCCCACCGCTACATGCCGTAATACAAGGAGAATTTACAAACCGACAACAGATTTGTGTTAGGCAGCCCAAACGACCCCTATGTAGAGGTTTCAAGACGATTTCGTAGGAGTATTTTTGAAATCATCAGAAGTCGCGTTTCGCCAGCAAAATTTTCCCCATTTTGAAGCTTCGGACATAATCAGACGGCTTTTTCAAATACTGACTAATGGGCCCCAGATTCGTAATCAGCACCCAAAAGAACCATTAGAATAATTTTCTAGTCTCAACTCTAGACAATTTTTTGAGCACCTTGAAAAATGTCATTTGTGAACCCCTCTCTTCGCAAAGCTAGTAAAATGTCCTTTTTTCTGGAAATCTCCCGTAAATCTCTGAGGCACTCAGGAGATTTGTAAAAAGGAATATTAATTATGTGTCCCATACCTACAACTATCAAAACATGGTTTAATGAAGGCCTTATATGTTTATTATATAAGCATAATTCATATGAGAAACTTGATACTATACAAGAATACAAGGAAGTGCAATGTAGGCTATTTGATGAATACTCAAAATTTGGTCAACGTGCAGTTCTTTGCGGAGAAGTGTTTTGCATAGTGTATAGTATATAGGGATGATATTAATTCTGCTGAATTGTCAAAATTCTGGTATTGTTCTGTTGATAAATTAATAGCGCCTGCAATAAAGCCTTGAGGCATAACGATGAAACTTAATGGAACCTCCTCTTGTGCTTGACCCTCTCATTGTCAGAAAATTTTCAGATCTGAGACCAAATTCGTTGTTGTATAAAATGTTATGAAACAGTAGCAGATCATTAATCTGCCCTCTGATGCGCAGGGTTTGTAGGCCAAAGTTTTTCTATCTGCTGAAGATGGTATTTGATTGTAAATAAATCCATGAATTCTTATCATAAATTTTTTGTGAAACTGTTTTGAACTTTCTCCAATTCGTTTATGAATTTGATTCTGAAAGGATTGAATATTGGTGTCCCGTATTCGAGTATAGGTCTTACGTAAGTGGAGAAAGCCTTGATCAAGATGGAAGTGTTACGGTTAGACAAAGCTCTGAATATTCTAATTACTGCAGAAGTAGCTTTATTTCATAACTTTTCATAATGTTTCTCAAAGCTGCGGTTTCTGGTGATGGTAAAGCCGATGTCAGAAAGCTGATCTACGCTTATAATCAAGGTTCCATCTACGTTGTATGCGTGACGAGAATTGCTGCTACCTAAGTGGAAAACCTTAATTTTTCTTTCGATTAAGGGAGATCCCAATCGCGAGACCATTTGCTTATGACATCTGATGATTGTTGTAAGGCCTTACACTTCTCATGGGAAGTAATGTCCCTGTAAATTTTGATATCACCAGCGAAAGCGCTGAAGCTGGTGTTATTTTCTAGAATAAGAATGGCTACTTCGTTAGTATAGATGGCAAACAGAATCGGAGATAGCACTCCATCTCGAGGTGCACCGCTAAAGACCAGTGTGGGACACAAATTGAAGGAGTTTGAAGCATACTAAGGATGTTCTGTTCGTTAGGCCCCTATAAGGGTTGGTTGAGCCGACGTATCCATCCCGGTCGATGCGTATGAATAAAATGATGGGGTGAAATTCAGGAAAATTACCCGGTGTGGCCGACGTGGTTGATTTCCATGCAATAAGTGGAGGCAGGAAGCGAGAAAATCGCCGGGTGGGCCGGCCGATAATGAAACATTGTCTATCACTAGAGAGCTATTCACCCTGCTACCTCCGTTTCTTCACTTTACTCCTCTTCACTTTTTCGCTGAACAGGTGCAATACTGTTGACCTCGTAATCATCTTTATCACTTCCGGTGGGCAGTAGTCAGATACACTGGGTGATTTTCTTAACCTCACCCCTTCATTTTAATCATACGTATCGACCGTGTGGGTGTTGGTGTGTATTGGGGTGGTGTCAGTGGGTTAAAGATGAGAATAGCACCAACTTTGACAGGGGCCTTAGGAATGAAGTGATCCAAGCGATTATTCGAGTTTGTATTCCTACTATGGCGAGTTTTTGTAATAACTTGACATGAGGAACCTTATTGAAAGCCTTAGTGAAGTCGAAATAGATCGCATCAATATTTCTACCTACATCAAGCCTGGCTGTCCATTTATTTATTGCCTCTATCATTGCTGTTACGATTGATTTACCTTTTTGGAATCTATGCTGGAATAAACAGATTAAATGCTTTTCGTCTAGATCAGGAACTATTAATTTCTTCAGAATTTTCTTGAATAAACGCAAAAATAGTGATGTTATACCGATATGTCGAAAGTTGGCAGGGTTCGTGAATGGTGGCTTCTTCGGTATAGGAGTAACAAATGAATATTTTCATCAAAGGGGTACTCCGCCAGTCATGAAGCTGAGATTTAATATGTGTTTTAAGTTTCCAGCAATGGCAGGGTCCTAAGGGTAATGTCAGGTGAGCCCTAGACTTTGCTTCATCATCTCAGGCAAAAAAAAGACCCCATCAGTAGCAACACTTTCACGAATAATAATCGGAAGGTACGTAGTGTCACACTATTTTTTCTTTCATTCGTTTGAGTCACCACGTTGAGCACAGTATTTTCACTCAAATCGGAGACATTCGGCGTGAGCAGTGGAGCGTCGTACAAACCGCAGTCTATTTTTCTACAGTCGGGCAGACTCTTCTCTTTTCCCCCTCATTACTAATAATCAGAACAACACACCTGGACAGCAGCGACTGAGGGGCTCCGACAGCAATAAATCTTCCACGACACAGTAGTCCGATACGGGAACACAATGCTTCACACTCCTCCATAGAATGCGAAGCCAGAACGATGGAACGACCACCGCTCACAACGCCTTTGAAAAATTCCCAAATGTCGTGACGCGTCTATAACACAAACTATCCTGCAACTTAATGTTGCCAGAGAAACTAAGGGTATGAAAGTAAGAACAGAGGTGATGTAGATGATACTCAACGAAGGAAGTGTAGGAGCTCCTGGTAGCGGAATTGAAGACAATAAAAGCTGCTCTCGGGACATTTTAGTAAGGAATACACATAGAAATGTAGCTCGGGTTGAACGGCTGCATTTACAAACAAACGTATCAAAAACAGTGGTACCGCAGGAGTGGCAAGGCGAGGTAACATTATAATCTAGACGGAGGTCTCCTCGCTTACGAAAGAGCACAATAAGCAAAATTCACATGAACTGTGCGTATTTCAATGATAGGTCCACTCTCATATTTTTCACTCTCGTATTATATTAGGCTCGTGATTTTAGTTGATGCTGTCCTTGGGGCGCGTTAACCGAGGGCACTCAAAGAAGTTGTTGTTCCATTTCAGCCGTTCCCCTTTACAGTTTTTTTTCGTATTTTGTTCATGTAGGTTGATGTGGCAGACGTAGGGTTGGCGTCTGAATCAATATCATAAGGGCTAAATTGGACTACGACTACTTTTTTTGAAGGTCCTCGGTTAACGCGCCCCAAGGACGATGAGCGCGCACAGTGTTTTTCCGTCACCCGCGGTGTGGATTCGATCCACATGCCCTCTTTGGTACGCCCTTTTACGATCTTTCGAGCTCAACACTGGCGAGATGAGCGACGGTTTCCGATCAATAAACCCGTTCTCCCCTTCATTCTCAACCTTCCTGTCTGCTCAGGTCGGTCGCAAGCATCGGTTGCAAATGACGGAAGTTACAAGCGTCGGACACGTCGTCCACCATACTTTCGCCGCTAAGTTTTTGAAGGGCCACAACTTCGTACCAAAGGGATCTTGTGCGATCCCAGGGTCATTATTGAAATCAGCGTGGTACCGTTTTCAAGACGAAGCCAAAGTCCAGGAGAAGGCATAGAAAAGTGGCGGAAGTTAAGCGAGGAGCGGACTTTTGTGTGATTAGGGACAATTACCGTTTTTTCTCTTTTAGAAGTACATGTACCTCTATTTTCAGGCCTCTTTTTCAAGTGTTCATCGAATGAATGGTGTATTTCCATTTTTGAGCCTCGTTTTTCCGAATTCTCAGAGTGCAAATTCTAGTAACAAAACTGTGAACTTCGCGATCAACAGCTATGAAAAGTCAGGGGTGGTAGTAAATGGTGTGTTAACCGCGAATAAACCGCCACTCCCAAGCCGCCAACATACCGCGAATTAAATGCAGTAGAGCCGCCAAATTAACACGTACTAACCGCCACCTCCTGGCCGGCTACGAACCGCGAAATAGGTGCCACGGTTTGTTGCCGGTTTAACGAAAGCTGCCCTCTGCTTATACATACATTATGCGAGACCTTCGTCCGCATAAGTATTTTCTACACTTGGACACGAACGACGTTTACGGTGGAAAGACGAGGGATCGGAAAGATTATACAAGTGATGCTATTTATTTTATTCATTAGGAAGAGCTTTCAAGAAGAACTTCGTAATATTTTGCTTGTTCGAAACACGATCAAAATGCAATTTTTTAAATTTTCCTGGTAAATCCCAATTCTCGTCATTTTTTGTGAGCTCCGTGAGTTTTCAGGACCACTCTCGAAAAGACATGTTAGATTAATTATTAGCCTCAATCAATCAATTGCGTGTGATCTGACAAAAGTTTGCATTTGTAGTCACTTTGTTAACTTTTTTTTTGATATTTTCAAACAAAAGTTTTTTTGAAAAACAAAAAATTTATCGGAAGGAAATTTCGAGTGAACGAAAATTTGAGAATTTCTAGATGAATTATTTACAAGGTGTTCTTGAAAAGGTAACGCTAGGTGCGAAAAAGACATTCCGCAACTCGTCGAGTAATGCATAAATTCAAAGAATGTCCTGCATTCAACTGAAATGGATAGTTAAAAACCTATAAGAATGAGGATAAACTAGATAGTCTATTTTCGTTCTTGAAAAAGAATTGTATTGTTTTTTTTGGAAATGTGCAACTCAAGTCTGGCGTCCGAGATTGGGGTAATGGTGTGGTTTCGGTCATTGATGCAGTTGATTTTGTGAAGTGTTTGCCGTCTTCTCAAAATGAAACTAATCCACCGCCCGCAGTTAGTGCTGAAAATATATAGAAACACTGTCACACACTCATATACGCATCGTTTAAGGAAAAGATATTGTACACATATTTCAAAGTAAGGGACACTTCGAGTGGCTCTACCACTGCACCAAAGCAAGTGCGTCGCGGACCCTCAAAAAAAAATAAGAGGCCACGATGGCACTGATCTGGCAATGAAAGAGGAGTATTAGAATTTTGCAGAAAAAGGAGAACAAATTTAGTTGGTTCACAAACAAGTTCGCATTTCTTTCCCACAAAACTCGCCCGATACGCCCCGACTAACGCTGATTAATCATTACTAAAGCATCAAATCACTTGAAAATCAGTGGCTTGGAAAATTTTCATTCTTTTGCACTAAAAAAGTTGTGGAAACCCCTTCGAAACGCGAGCAAACAAATAATTTACTACATACTCCTCATAGCCTGTGCTATGCAATGAATTATGAAAATGAAACTAACCTGACAATAGCAAAACGAATGAATTCCGGAAGAAAATAAACAAAAGCGGGAGAAGTGTCGGCGCTCGAAAAAAAATTAACAGCTGATTAGGAGGGATTGATTAGTGCCACCGAAGAAGACGGCCAACGTGTTTCAGCAATGATCCTTGCTTTGTTTTTGATCCCTCATCGCCCGTTTCCCTGGCGGAAGCCGTTAAAAGACTCTTTCTTGGAACACCTTTCAGATTTAAAGATAGGGTGACGTCCTGGATCAAAATCGCTAACAGTGCTATCAAACTTCCTTAACCCTCTGCATTAATTAAGCTCGTACTTGCCCTCAGCATAGATGGTCAAAACTGTTCCTACTGTATCTTGCTAACCGCATCCAAAAACTCCTCGGGAGTTTTTCGTTGACCGCCAGTTTCTCTCGCATTTCAGCACTATTTCCGTGCTGTCTGCGAGAGTATGTTAAACGCGAACTTACCGCGAGGATGCCACATGGCGGATTTTTAAAGAAAAAACAGACCTGAAAACGTTTTGAAAAGGCTACTTTTCGTAACAAAGGTTACAATTGTCGCTTTTTCGAGGCGTTTCCATCGGAAGTGTATAAGAGGCCTACCACTGAGGGATGTTAGGGTGAAACTAGAGCGAGTTCTCTCTTAACTATCAAGAGATATCATTACAATCTGGTGTGGTTAAACTCGCGTTTAACGCGAATTTAACTCCTGTTAACTCGAGTTTAACACACCCAATTACTACCACCCCAGCTATTTACTTTTGTAAAGGTTATCGCATGTCTACTCGTAGACATTATTGCCTTTTCTACGCCGCCGCTTTAGAATTCGAATTTATATTCCCTCTCTTTATTTCGAAATTACTGCTAATATAGATATTTTAATAAAGCGTGTTCTTCTAATATTTATCCTTCTTTTCTGTGTACTTCTATTACGGAGATAATTCAAATAAAGCTGTACTTCTAACATAGGAATTGCGGTATATTTCAAGTTGCCCATTATTAAGAATATAAAAAACAAACCTTTGGATCAATCCCAGCAGTAGGCTCGTCAAATATCAGCACCTCTGATTTGTTCATCATGCCTGCAACAATACTCACACGGCGCTTCTGTCCACCGCTGTAAAAATAACGAAGCTGCTCTTCTCAGTTTTTTTTTTTCAATAAAGTCTTAGACACCTGAGGTTTCGGAAGCTTTTATGACCATGAGGGGACATGTCGAGAGTTTCCAAAAGCTGATTAGCCACTTGGCAAGGAGAGCGGTAACCTCAAATGAATTGTAAGAATCACTAAGATCTGCCTACTCATATTATTCTTCTGGGCAACTATTCAAATATAGCCGTTTAATCGTTGAATGATCGACTGTTTATCACAATTGAATTCAGGTTTCTATCAAATAGGAGTGATTTGGTCAACGACGGTCGACATTTCGGTCACGACTGTATCAAATTAAAAGGAGTGGCAGAAAGTTGTGTCCCTGTTTCTGTTGGTAGGGCTCGTTTTCTCGTACTAGCATACGCATATTATCTGTCAAGTTGCGCGTCTACCTATCCGCTATTCGCCCTATCATGATGTACGGATCGGAGACGTGGGCAGCATCGGAGACGCAGATGGAAAGGTTGGATTGCACGGAGAGGAAGCTTTTTAGGCGTTTGCTTGGATATTTCTGGCCGCGTGTATGTCATAACGAAGACCTTTACAAGGAAATCGACGCAGTGCATCAACGCTTGACACGAGGTAGGTGCCAGCATCTTCCAACGCCATCTCAAGCAGCAATGGAAAGTCGACCTCGACTGCTCGGGCATATAATAAGAAGAACGCCGGATTATCTCGTACAACACGCTTTAGGAATGCTTCCAAATCCTGTCTGGAAACGGCCACCTGGGCGTAGGCGAATGTTCTGGACGGATATGGTTAAAGAGGATTTGAAGTCACTCGGCATTGAAAAACAGTTCAGGAGCGATGTTTCGTTTCGCAGGAAATGAATAGTGACAGCTGGGTGGAATATGTTCAAATTGTGGCTGAATACCGGAAAAAATGGGCACGGCTGACCACTAGGACGGCACATCTGGGTGAAGATGCGGACTGACCGCGCCAGGCGAAAGCCAATCGATTAAGTCAAGTAAGTCAAATTATCTATTCAGTTGTCATGGCTCAATCTCGATCAAGTTTCAGTCATCTCAATGTGCTGAGAGCTATGTTCACGTCATTTCTTGAATTGCACATCTCCCAGGCTCCCTGAACGTCTGCGGTGATTCTTCTCTATTGGGGAAAACGCCCCGCTGTCGTTGTGCTATTCCGCCCCACTGACCCATAACATGAAACGCTTCGCATTTCGAAAGTAGTAATGGATGATCCTTACTCAGTCGTGCTTTTTGTTTCTCTACATGTGTAGTATGAGAAAAAATGAGAGAACATTCCAAGACATAATACATACCCAGCAAGCCTGCCAATATAGCCATATTCTGTCTAGGAGAGAGATTCTCAAGCATAGCATCAAACTGAGGACAATATCCAATTTTCTGAAACTGGTCGTTAAAGGCAGTGGTCGCGAGCGGATATGCTTCTCTTTTTTTCCTATCTAAACCCTTTTCTGGGTTTCGAGTAGTAGGACCTATAAGAAAAAATCGCGAAAAAAGCGCTGTTTTAGGCCAAATTTCACGCTTGAACTTTCTGGTCTTTTGATGGTGAACGAGCCCACTACACATCATCGGCATCGATTATCTCTAATATCAAAGACATAAAGTGGCTTGAAATTAAATTCCAATGAATTAACATTACTCATCTAGTCAAAAACAATGACTGAAGTGATGCTTTCATTATTCAACTGTTTTTATTCGTTAAATTTGCATTTGTTTCTTCCTCTGAATGTCGATAATTTTTGGCTGCTCGCCATGAGACTGCAATCTTTTTGGGTGGCTCTGTGCACGTGTGCTCAAACTGGCATCGTTGGGTCCTAGAAACTCCAATTCTAGCCCGTTTTTTACAACACTACCTTCATAGTCTTTTAGCTGTTTTCGATTTAAGCTGATTTTTGTAGTTTTTTCGATAAGGTTTTTCATCATGACCACTGCCTTCAAATCAGCATTCACGCTAGCGGAGTTGGTCGAGATTGTGATCCGCTAGACTTAGCGGATGTTGATGATGGTGGAAGAGCTCACTACACATCATCGGCATCGATGATCTCTAATATCAAAAACATAAGGTGGCTTGAAATTGAATTCCAATCAATGAACATTACTCATCTAGTCAAAAACATTGGCTGAAGTGATGCTTTCTTGACTGAAGTGATGCTTTTTTTCCGAAGATCAGACATACGCTCTGTACTTCCCTTGTTAGACTCATGTAGACGCAAATGATAGGAAAAACATCCAGCTGAAGCAAAAAAAAGCTGCGACGACGATATCCCTCAGGGTGGGCGCTTCGAGAAGCCGTGTTCTGTTGACCATATTAGTGAATATTCTGGATAACTTTACCAGTGAGATTGATGAAACTATCTATGAGTTCAACTTACAGGTATGCCTTTGACTTCACTTCCTTTCAATCTGACGCTACCATAGCTGGGGAACGTTAATCCTGTAGCCACGTTGAATGTCGTGGTTTTGCCAGCACCACTTGCTCCAACCAGCCCGAAGCAATCCGACTGACGAATACCGTATGTGTTTTTCTTGACGGCACACCTTTCTCCGTAGAACTTTGTAAGTTCCTGAAGATAATAACTTTTTGTTCCCGACTTGCTGTTGTCCGATTCAGAACACATGTCAGAACAGATGCAAGTTGTTACCGATTTCGCATATTTTGGTTGCCCCAAGTGACGCCGTTGATAGTTTCGTTTGAAAACTAAGACCCCAGCCAAAAATATCAGGAATTTTCAACATCTCTTAATGATACTTTATTAATATTGGTTATGGCGACCATTTACAAAATTCGTGTGCACCCGTCAAGTCAGCTTTCTGCCTTGTGAAAAAAAAACTGCTAACATATTCCCCGAGAGACCTGAAGGTGAGCGCTCAGAACTATAGTAGAGAAGCAGAAAGCGAATTCGTTGATAGTGCACAAACTCCTTGCCAGCGATCTTTTCTGGACACCTCTTTGTACAAAGTCCATGTACGACTTTCGATTAACCTCGGCATCGCAACTGGATGTAATCACACGACGTTTTCTGTAGCTTGCCAACCGAGCATATTACAAATTATTCGGCTAAGGTTTCCTCGTTGTCGCCTTCTTCGCAGCCCTTCCGGCAACGAAGGCGACTGTATGATATCTGGCGTTGTATACCTGATAATTTGTCAGCAATGTAAGGAGCATATATAAGGAAAGCGAGCAGACCGCTTTGTGTACGAATAAAGGAGTATCTAGGTGCTCTCCATAAGTTCAAAACAGAAACACCTCTGAGAGACCCCCCGTTCACGAAGATCCATGCTTCGAGGTGGCGGTCACGATTTTATCCTTTGTGCCTTATATTGCAGCTCTCAGAACCCTAGACCCGTTTTAGAGTGCGGCCAAATATCTAAATATCAATCGCAAGAAGGAGTGCATCGCAGTACCTCAAGAGTCTTTAGCGAATTTCGATCTGTGCGGGTTTGGGGATTGGGATCAGTCAGAGGCAGTACCTTGAGGTAATTAGTCCGTCACAGGCAGTAACTCGAAGTAATTAATCCGCTACAGGCATTATCTAGGGATAATTAGTGCTTTATATAGAGCTATCTGTCTTAGTCCTCAATATTTACTCATTCCTCTCCGTTCGTGCCGACCTGATGGTTAATGGTTGAGCTTCTAAGCTCTCAGTCCAAGGTCTTCCTACATATTTTTCCGTTGCATATATACTCGGTTGACAAGCTGTACATAATACATTGTGCTATTATAACCGTTTCTTGTGTTGTCGCATTTCTTTCGTAGCCATGTTTTCTGGCTGTGTAATGCAGATCAATGGTCTTGGTAATATCTCGGACAGTCGGGCCTTAGTACGTCGGCACAATACCGTTAGTACGCCGGCACAAAGGGATCGGCAGCATCTGTGTTGTAGCTGCTGGTAACAGCAGGATACGCTGGCAACGACCAGGAGCTACTGTTGCTTGTGCTGGCTTACTAACGCTTTGTTTATCGTGGCACGCGTGCTAATGCCAGCCACTCTCTCCTAGTGTCTGCTGACACTCTTCCATTGATTTGTCCAATACGAATGTACATTGCAGCATTCTCTTGTACGACGGCGGCGGGTATATAAGGCGGCCAGTCTCGCTGAGGGGTGGGTTGCCCGTTTGAGGCCAGTCCGAGGAGGTGACCTTGTGACACTGATCGGAAGTTAATTTTTGGAAAGCTGAGGGGATCATCTCCATCGCCCATCGCGAGGGAAGCCTCCTGGTTGTGGACCGCGGCGATGATGTTCTCCTTGCTGCTGGTCGTGACAAGAATTATATCCAACACCGGTAAGGAGGGTGGCAGTCCAAATTCTGTCGAGCGTTAGTACGCCAGCATACGTTGGCAGGATATGCTGCCGCAACCAGCAGCTCCTGCTCAGCAGCTCCTGCACACAACGAACGTTAGTATGCCAGGTTTGTCCTAGCGTACTAAGGGTGTTGTGGCGACGTACTAAGCCCCGACTGTCTGAGATTACACAACTGCCGATCTATAAGAGACCGATACGCTTATTCTTTCAAGAGGCCACCCATGAAATATCCGAAAACATATCATTTTTTGGACCAGCTTAATTCGTGTTAATTCGTCTTCCAATTTCGTTCATTTTTTACCTTTTCTTGGGGTGCTCCGAGGTATTTATTGGACTTGGAAAACAAACTTTCAATGCTATATCTCACAAGTATAACTGTCGAAAGACGGTTTCGCTAGAGCCGCCAGCTGGAGTGAATGATTGCTCTAGTGATAGAAAAATTTTTACATGGATGGCAAGCGGCAGCTCCGAAGACCTCTCCTCCACGTATTTCTTCTCCTCGATAACATCCTCTCCATCAGGTATCACGGATATCTATATATAATTCTATCACAGCCATAATGTGAATCCATTCAAAAATTCTGTGCGAATGCATCGCTCAGCGGATAGTTCGAGTGTTTCTGCCACTAGCAAGTTGGGTGATGTGATTGCTTACCGAGTTTTTCAATCGCATTTTTTGTTTTCTTTTCCTTTGTGAAAGCTATTACAGCACTTTTTGTACTCATCTTGTTTGACAGAAACTCAGGAACAAATTCCACTGGAAGCTTTGTCTCCAGCTTCAAACAATTCTGAAATCTTCTGCTGGGTGGCGAGCGGCAAATGCTTTGCTCGTCTTGAGACTTCCGTTTATGTAGGGATAATGAATTGGATAATTTCTGGAGCAGGGGGACATCTCAGGTAAAAGTTTTTTGCAGGCAGGAATGTTATACGCGCATCGGTGAAGGACTATGAATTCAACCTGCATAACGACATGACACAGATTTGTGCCCAAGCGGCTAGAAATCATCCTTCTCTTCTATTAAGTATTTAGGTACCCAAACTGAAGAATCAAAAGTCTCAGCACTCATTGGCAAAGTCAGGCGGGTGTTGTCCGGTCGGACAACGGAGGGTACGTTAAAATTTTCAAATTTTATTCGGAGGCGTGAAGTTTTGTATGGAGAAAAGCTTCTGACAAAGTCGAATAATGGAAATTCATACGAAAAGGAATTCATACACATTGTAATAGTAAGAAAACGGTGGGAGGGGGACATTATCAGCTCTAAAACAGTACAAATGGAGAACGTTTTTATACTTAATGACTTGATGCTGTATTTTAGACTGTAGCCTGCATTTTAGCTTATAAGGCGTACTATCAGACGAGTCACATGCATTAAACGCAGTGTTCACGATAAAAATCGTTTTTCTGTTCTTCCGCCTATCTTGAAAACGGCCTCATGCTGATTCCAATGATGTCTCTGAAATCGTACAAGACCTTCTGGGAACGGAGTTATGGTCCCTCAAAGATTGAGCTAAGGAAACATGGTGGACGAGTTGTCCGAGGCTTGTAACTTCCGTATTTTGCAGCCGATCTATGCGAGCTGACCTGAGTAAAGAGACAAGTTGAAAATGAAGGGAAGAACGGGGTTAATTATTGGAAATCATCGCTCATCTCACGATCTCGAGCATTCACTTGTTCACGTCAGTGGGAGTGTGTTGCGCTTTTGGGGTTTGCCTTGCGCTCGAAAAGGCAAGTTCGGGTTCTTCTAGAGCTTTTCCTGGCTCGTTTTCATGCGTTCCTTCGACGTCAACGTTACAGTGTCCCCCTTTACTACCCATCCCAAGTGGAAACTGGATTACATTTTTTATCGTGAACACTGCCTTTAATAGAGCTTAATAATGCTTCAATCCTTCACTTCGTAGACGCGACCACGGACGCCCCCCCCCCATAAAATTTCAGTTCTTAATAATTATAGAGAAATTAGGAATCTCCGTGAAATTCTGTCGATGCCTTACACCCCTCCCATAGCCTGAAGGTTGCGAAGAAACTGAAGCCCGTTTTTTCGTTGTCTGATATCGTTGTCGAAAACAGCGTCTTTCGCCGAAACGGAACAACTCTGGTTTTTTTTTTTCGAAAAGACAACCCTCAGGTCGAATAGGTTCAGTTTTCGTCCCAGGCCTACCCTCTAAAACTACGGTCAAATCATCCAGATACTCCGCAGCTTAAAGGCAATGTTCGCGATAAACTTCATCCTCGAGTTTTCCATGACAAACGGTTCTCGTGGCTCTCAGAAGCAGAACAGCATCGAAAAAACGGGACGAAAAGCTACCCAGGAGCCGCAAAACGGCTTCGAAAAGTGGGCAAACCCCGCCGCTGTGGGCAAGTCCCGCCTCTTCCCGCCTCTCGACGTGAACAAAGGAATACTCTAAATCGTGAGTTGAACGATGTTTCCCGATCAAAGGCCCCGTTCTTCCCTTCATTCTCAACTTCTATCTTTACTCAGGTCAGCTCGCATACATTGGCTGCAAAAGACGGTAGTTACAAGCCTTGGACAACTCGTCCACTATGCTTCTCTAGCTCAATTTTTGAGGGACCATAACTCCATTTCCAGAAGCTCTTGTACGATTCCAGAAGCATCATTGGAATCAGAATGGGGCCGGTTTCAAGATAGGCAAAAAAACAGAAAAGCGTCTTTTTTCGCAAACAGTGCCTTTAACGAGTTTGAGATCAATATTCCCTATTGCACTGCGGCGAGCCGTGGAAAAATACCGCGCTTCAAAGTCAAACCGAGCTACGTCGATGGCTTTGGAACGCGGAAACCGCAGAATCGTCTGAGAGAGTATGTCAAAACAACAATCCCGAGGCTCGTCAGTAGGGTAGGAAGTGCACTATTCATTGAATAAAAATGTTAATCTAAAGGCTGCATCCACGTTGGCAAACATGATCGAGATGACAGCATGAATAAGCTCGTATGATCTCTAACCTGTCGTTAACGACGTTTGGAGAGGTAAAAAAAAACATCCAGGATGAGAGAACTTGAGAATCTACTCTAGCACGTCCGTGCTTTCCCATTACTTTGAGAAACAGAGTGAAATGTTGAACTTGAGAAAACATGTGAACAGTTGGAGTGATAGCACTATCAATTGAGAGTGCACGAGAGAAACAGCCTAATTCACCTTATTTTAACATTTCTACACTCAGTTTAATTCCCGTCCAAGTTCGAGAATGCCGCTTTGCTCAAGCTTGCTTTTGAAAACGGAGATTTTCACCGGTGGCTCGACATGTTATATTCAGATGAATCGAGCTGATTCTCTCGAAGACTCCCATTTGGCAGTGCTATTGCTACTTTAACTTTCCATTCTGTTTCTCGAAGAAAAAAATACGAGCGTGAGAGACACAGATGCTCTAATACTGTCATCCTGGATGACTTCCAGCTCATCAAACGTCGTTGACGACATGTTGGGTACCGCGAGGACGTACCTATGTTAAAATCTCGACCATGTTTGTGAGCGGGTATGCTGCATTAGAAAAAACTTTCCTTTGCGAAAACTAAAGTTTTTCTTTGGTTCCTGGGGAGACGCAAAAGTTCTGAAATTTTGATCTTCAAGTGGGGGGGCGTAGCTTCTCCGAGGTCCTGGCCAACGGTCCGCCTGACCCTGTTCATGGAGCGTGCGGCTATGCTGCAGCCCTTGTCTGCCCTCCACTCTCTTGCTGTCTCTAACTTCCGCTCCGCACCAACACGTCTTAATTTCACAAGACAAGTATTGCAGGATTCCGATTTTTGATCCCCGATTTATTGCGAGATTCCGATTTTCGATTTCCGACGAAAAAAATTCCGATTTACCAAAATAAAAAGCCTGAAATGCGGAAGAAATCGGAAATATCTAAGGGGATCAGAATTTTTTACCCTTTTCCTTGCCAAATCCCTTGGATGTTAATCCGGGCGCTAAGTTAAAAATCGAGATCCGGCTTCGCTTTTTGCAAAGCCTGAATTGATTGTATTCACATGAAAAAATTTCAATGAAGAAGGATAAGGCAAAGTTTTTCGGTGGGCAAAGTCACCAAGGGAGGGTCAGGAATTTCGCTGAACGAATTTCCGATGGTTTTGGCACTCCGATTCCCACAATTGAGAAGGTTCTTTCGATTTTCAAAGTTCAGAAGAAAGTTCCCGCTCATCCCTGATTCGTAGGCTCTACAGATATTTGCAGGGATTGAGAAGTCTTGATCAACGCTTACCATGCAATCAGAAGTAGACTCAGGTTCATTGCAAGTGAACATCGGTTTTTGAATATCACAGCGCGGAAGGGTGGCTTTTTCGTCGGAACCTCCTTGTCACTCCAGGCCACTAGAGATTTTTCAGAGTCTAAAGCCTTGTCTTGACTGCATCGCTGCTGTTGTTCCTCGCAGCGATTTTGCACCCGCTGCTGCAGCGATGTAGCAGCGGCAGCGATTTTGTTCATAGTGCATAGGCCCACGGATAGAAGAAATTTAATCAATCAGTTCAATTAATGGCTGGTATTCATCAATAACGCGTTTCGACTGAAAAACACTGATCTTGTCATGTGAAAGGACGTATCATTCGCTTGGAATCGCTCCATCGCTGCCATTTTGGCCGCGACGGAGCTATGGTTAGCGACCATTGAGAATCGTTCTTCAAGCAGCGATGCAGTAAAACATAGGATTTCGTCGCCGCGACCCAGCGATGTAGGACGTATGCCACGAAGCGATCACAATCGGAGCGGCTTACCATTACACGCGATGAAAATGGAACAGTTGTCCTTCGCATGGCCGCAGCCACCACCTGCAGTCAAAACTAGACTTAACTCGGGTTATTTGCGACGAGGCGGGGGGCTCCGTGGTGAGTGCTTTTCAGTCAATATTCTACGGAAGAGTGACTCACCTCGTAAAAGGAATGTGAGAAAAGACGTCTACAAATAATATGGACGATGCTCGTATCAAGTAGAACCGCAATGCAGAAGAAGACGGTGCCATGGATTGAATACGCTGCGTAAACTTCTTTTGCTGCTGAAAACAACACAAAGAAGAAACCGTTGAGAAAAAGCTGTTTAAAACGTTGTGCTTTGTGCTTGAAGTAAGTTCTGGTCGCTCTGCTAGGTGCTCTCTGCACACATTAATTGGGTGCAGCAATCTAGAGCGCATTTCTTCCGTTACCCACCATTTTTTGTTGTTTCTGGTTAGGCTCAATAATTTGCGAACTTCACTCTCAAAGATACAGTCCAAGCTAGTTGGTGAAATTTGATATTATGGTCAGCCGCTGTGTGGTAACCCTGCCAAGCGCCGCATCTACACTCTTCAGAATAAGCGGAAAAAATGGAGTACCGATTCCCTTGGCCCCCGAAAGCAGCTTCGATTTGACGCGCAAGCTCACCATGAGGCGCCACTTGTTATTCGGCGCACATCCGATGAAATACGCTGATAACTTTTCGAAACATGGCTTACGCTGCTCCAGAAGCTTTCTTACCAGGTTGTTCAATACGTTTTGTAGTTCGATAAGAAAAACACAAATTCATGGTTCAAAATACACGCTATTATGCAGTATAATCTCCCTAAACATTAATACACTTGCTGCAACGCTATTAGTCAACTGATGACCGAACAACCCCATTTTCGAATCCAACTTGAATATGGCATTCATCGTAAACACTGCCTTCAGAACATTGTTAGGTGACCGATCTCAGCCAATTTCGTCAGAAGCTCGGCGGGTTCATTTTACTGCTGTAAAGTGGTAATCATGTACATATCTAGAGGTTCCCACCGTAACACCCTTCCGCGGCGACGCTATGGCCTAGCGGGTTAAAGCGGGCCTTAGCTTTTCCGAGCAAGCAGAATCTGCAAAGTGTGTCCGAATGTGAATGGCGACCCATGCGGCCGGCGTGCGTTCCAGGCGGCCGTCGCATGTGCCGCTCTCGAACGAGTGTTCAAACGGCGGCCACCCCCCCCCTGCCTCGGCTGCAGAGCTGATTGAAGCAGTTTGTTTGCTGCCAGCCGGTGCGGGGCTCGCTCGTAGACAATGGCTGTGGGAGGAGGGTGAGTTCGGATGCTCGTCCGAGAGCGTCACATGCGACGACCGCCAGCAGAGCACGCCGCCCGCATGGGCCGCCACTGTCATTCGAACACACCTTACACTTGTTCACTGTCATGGTAGCAGAAGACAGCACTGAAAAAAACTATTATGAAACTGAATGAAATCGAAGATGGATTAATAAGAAAAACTATGAAAAGTTGTTACGGCCGTCGCCGTCATGGCGGAGCCTGAGTCACGCGCTTGCCGCGCGGGCCAGACGTCTGGCCGTTCATACTCCAATGCCACGCCCGCGCGTTCTGCCCTGGATTCGAGTAGTAAAAATAGTGCCCTGCAAGAGAAACTGCTTGACAAGGAAGGATGCAACTCGACTTACTGACGTACGAATTCTGGAAAACACTGCATAACCTTTTCGTCATAAATCTCTCCCAGCATGCCGCTAGCGAACATATATGGAGGAAAAATATAAATTGCGGATTTTACCTGGAAAGATGAAGAAGGATAGCTAATTTTGGAGTCACACTCTGTGGGGGTCTGAACCGGCAACGATATGCTCTGTATCCAATTACCTCGTCGAACTTGATGGTTCCTCAACAGCACGTGCTTCTCCAGGATGGTCGTCTTGTGACGCTAAACAAGGAGGAGGATGAGCGGATCGGAGGGAGTGGCTAGGTACTGCCATTGGTCGGCGCCACTTCGATAACCAATACCGCTGCTCAGTCCTTCCCTTTGATCCTGCCAGTCTCATCACTGTTTGGCGCCACAAGACGACCACCCGCTTCTTCAAGGAGCACACGGTCGACTCAAAGCAACTAGGTGGCGTTCGGAGGTGAAACTCTTGACGCACCCTCTCTCTCTTTCTCACAGCAACGCGGCTTGATGTAGCAGAAGCACTTGGCACTCGTACGCTTACTTTTGACCACGACTCCGGAGACACTGCAGCACATCTCCCTATCGCAGACCTGTCGGGGGGGGGGGCAGGGTTTCCGACTGCAAGGATACGGTCCACGTCACAGTTCACAACTGGGAAATAATCCTCGCCACCGTTTCATAGCAAGGGTGCTCTCCAGACTCGTGGTAACTTCCAAAGAGCGGGCCGGAGGGTCAGCTGCGCTCTCTACGAGACACATGTACTCTGGGGCTGCTGGATCATCTATTCTTCATTGAACTGACGTGTTCACCTGTTAGACACACCAGGCCGTGTGAAGGCGAACGTTGGCGCGGCAAACGATCTGGAGCAGCGTGGTCCAATTATTACGTTGACGCGAAAGTTTCCGGATTTTTCGCGACTTTGAATAAAAAACATTTATTTCAAGAACAAACAAGGCTCACCAAGCAAAATAATTTCTATCACATTCTAGGATCCTTCGCCACCGATTGTGCAGATCATGAATTACCGTTGCGGAGAACTCTGGCTGTTTTGACTCGAAGTATTCTTCTGAGACCATTTTGACTTCGTCATCGTTAGTAAACCGTTTCCCATTCACGAAGAGCTGCATTGAGCGGAACAGATGGTAGTCGGGAGGGGCAAGATCTGGGTTATATGGAGGGTGAAGAAGAACTCCCCAAGTCCAGCAATTTCTGCAGGGTGGTCCGGGACACGTGTGCATTGTCGTGAAGACTCGACACAAACTGTTGAAAACGGGCCGGGAAGTTCTTCAACACCCTCCATATAGCCCAGATCTTGTCCTTTCCGGCTACCATCTGTTCTCCTCGATTCAGCACTTCCTGGATGGAAAACAGTTCAGTAATGATGACGAAGTCAAAATGGCCTTAGACGAATATTTCGAATCGAAGCAGCCAAAGTTCTAAGAGTCGGGATTTCATGATCTGCCCAATCGGTGGCGAAGGATCCTTGAATGTGATGGTAATTATTTTGTTTGGTTAGCCTTGTCTGTTTTTGAAATAAATGTGATTTTGATGAAAGTCGCGAAAAATCCGGAAACTTTTGCATCAGTCCAATATCATCCGAACGGCATCGCAGTCGGATTAAATGCGTTTCACGGCCGGATGGAGAGCCTCTAGTGTAGCGGCAAGTTTTTCTCATGTGCACCACGATGCGGGCCGGTGCTGCTCGAGGAGCATCGGGCCGTATTGTTCTCCAAAGCGCTTGTAGTCTACGTCAGACCCTGTCGATCGACTAGGTCCCACCCGGTCGATACGCACCGAAATAAGTAGTGACAGACGGGTGCAGAAGGTATGCCCAATGAGTCTGTGTGCGACCATCTGCTTACGTCCGTAATCCACCCAGTCGATACTGGTGATCCTCGCATGCACACAGGCAGCTTCCCTTAGATTGGTTTTCAAGCCCCGGACTCAGTCGCCTCTTTGATCAAGTCTGACGGGGGCCTGTGTTCGATTCGAAAGTAAATCATGGCCGATTCGGACTCCCGACTGCGTGAGAGAGAAAGGAACTGTTAACTTTGTGGTACGGGCATGGAAAGTTTCCCGAAATTTTTTGAAGAGCCTGTATTGATAGACCTTCACATACTCAGTGAAGAGTATTCATCCTCGTAATAAAAATCGCTACACAACTTTATATTTCTCAAACATCCCTACTGTCATCTGGAAGCAGTTATAGGCTCTCCAAAATTTCAGATTTTTTCAAAGATGTCAAAACACTCAATTTTCAGAGGATCAATCTTGCAGAATATGGCCATACTTCAATGGTGCGCCGTAGTCGTTTCAGTTCCGCAAAAAAACTTCGAAAGACTAAAACACAAGCCAATCAGTCTTCTTTCTCTTCTAATTAAGCCTTTTTTGGAAGAAGTAAGCTTCTTGATACAGCGGATTTATTTGAGTGCAACATTCCATTTCAAAGTCATCGAATGTGGGGATTCGCATGGCTTCTCTCCCGCATATCGAATTTCGCGGCTTGTTATTATTGCTAAAACGAGACTTTTCTGCTTGGAATTCCCAGATTTTTTGTTTTTCTAGTCAACAACGACGCACCGTTGGAAGTGGTACCTGTCTGCAAGTATATTCGTATGGAAATTCGGAACTGTGAAGTCGCCGAAGTTGGCTCTGCTCTTCCACACAAGTTTTCTTCAAAAACTCTAGTGAGCTGGCGACGGTCTGGCTCACTTTGCACCCTCTATTAATAACACACGAGAGAACTGCAAAAAAAATTCGAATACGACCTTTACGATTTTCAGGCCAACGTCTTCATATTGAATAGCTGCCGAACCCACCCGTGCCGAAAAAACCAATGTTTTGTGGTCAAGGTCGTCAAATGGGGAATCAGCACCGGATTGGCTGAAGGTCCACTACTTGGCAGCAGCTCCTGCTGATAACAGCAGCTGCAGCAGGTGTGTCTCTGAATGTGCACGCGGATTTGATTACTATTGCGTCGAAGTACTACCCCAAGAATATTTGTGATGTTGATAAGGTGTCTTGGCTATCGAGATGTACCGAACAGTTTCTCTTAGAAGGCATTCTTCGAATTACCTTCGGTGGTTTGGGTAGGCTCACTAGCTACAAATTGAATCCTCTTTAATACCGCCGTCGTACTAAAACGCGTTCCTACACGACGTTGAGGCGAATTCCTCTATTATACAATTAAACTCTTTCCTTATAGCTAACGCACAGCCTACTACTCGCCTACCATCAGTGTTACCGCAGTAGATGGTGTACTCTCTGATGTTGATGACGGGTCTATCCTCAAAGCAGCTTCACGAAAAAGCAGCAGACGGTGGGAGACAATAATTCCAAGCTTTGGATAGCACAGTTTGTCGGATATCACTCGTCAGCGATCGACAGTTCAGGGTGACGAAGTTGTGGTTTGTGACCAAAGACTCCATGAGCTCCCTTGTTACAGAACCTAGGGTGTCGCGCACTAAACTTAGGATGTTACGGACTAGTGGCTTTTTGTGTGAAGGACAACAGCACATTAATGCAATGTATTAAAGAAATTTAGGTGAATATGTGTGAACGCTACTAAGACAGTAGGTGCGGACTGACCGCTGGCAATCAAGGCCTCTGCGGGCGGTCCGTCAGCAAGTTGCAGGCGGATGGCTGCTCATCGTGCCCTCGCCGGGATGATCGCTTCCTCTCGTTGTCTCCGCGGGCGGATCGCGGCAGATAGCGGCACCTCGGAAAGTTGATCACGCTAGCGGGCGGATCGCCGGCAAGCTCTAAAGCGGCGATCCGCCAGTAGCCTGCCAGCGATCCGCCCGCAAGAGCTTTGATAGCCAGCGATCCACCCGCTGAGCTATGAGATGCAGCGATCCGCACGTCAGGGCTTTCATAGCCAGCAATCCACCGTTTAATTTTTACACGGTGAAACATGTCAATCATTGACGAGTTCTTTTCTGGTATCAGTATCATGCTCAGAGTAAACAAACCAAAGGGTATAAAAGGCGCTCCATCGCACTGAATGCTCACTCGGCATTTCGAGGCCGATCCTGAATGGTGACTCCAAGTCACCTCTGGAGGATCCTTCAGAGGCCGAAGGATAATTTTAGGCAGCTGAGGGGATGGTCCCTACGGCTAAGGGGGGGGGGGGCTGGTCCCGCACGCGGAGGCCGTGGTGGGAACCACCGGAATAACTCACACGTGGCATAGAGGGCGGATCGCCGGCTACTGGCGGGCGGATCGCTGGCTACTGGCGGGCGGATGGCGGGGGAATTCGATCCGCCCGCCAAAGGCAAACGATCCGTCCGCACCTACTGTCAGAGTACATGGCTCAAAAGTTCACTGCACGTCCAAAAACGTCAGCTGAGTTTATTAGAATCAGGGATACCAACGACCAGGTACCAGCAGACTTGTATACACAAACCCAGCACCCATTTCCCATACTGCCAACTAAGAATGTCCAAATTATGTCATAAAGTCATTGAATTTCAGCGTATATGCTGGCTCTTCACTGGTGGCGAGTGGAGAAAACAAGCACATTAGAACTGTACGCGATACTGTGGGATGCCCTGTATTGGTACAACAAAATTCCCCACGTATGAAGAGAGTAGTGGGCTGAAAGACGAGAAGGTGAAACAGCTTCAATTTTGTACGAAAGGTCTCCCTGTTGAATTTCAAAAGAAATTGAATAGGTACGAAAAAAGTAAAATACATAGTTCTCACATTCTTGAAGGGAGAAGCAGCGAATAAGGCGATTGGAAACAGAAATTGGTAGAGGTAACAGCACCATTCTGCCTTGCTCACGCTCGTGAAGAAAAACGAGAAGACGTAAACCAAAGGTGTTATAGACGCACAGCAGGCCACAAAATAACCACTGAAATAGAAGATAAGCACGACTTTGAATCGAACAAAAAGGCTGAAAACCCAACAGGATAACAGTTTTTGAGCATCCGTATCCCGCACGCCAGTATCTTCCCACCCTTTCGAGTAACAGACTGGAAAGTTAAACTTGAGAAAACATGTGATAAGAGTTGTAGCACTGTGGTAGTCTACGAGACAAACAGCTCGATTCACCAAAATATAACATGTTAGACCACCGATGAAGTTCTTCATCTTCAAAAGTCAGCCGGAGTCGAGCGGCATTCTCGAACTCGGATGGGAATCAATCGGAGTGTAGACATGTTATAATCAGGTCAATTAGACTGTTTCTCTCGTGCACTTCCATTTGATAGCGCTATCACTCTGACTGATCACATGCTTTTCAAGCTTAAAGGCACAGTCCAAGCTCAGGGGTAGTTTTTGATATTATAGTCCGGTCGTCGTCGTGTATAGCAACCCTGCCAAACGCGAAATCTCAATTCCCCCCCCCCCCCCATTAAAGGCACAGTCCAACCTCAGAGGTAATTTTTGATATTTTGGTCCGGCTGCCGTCTATAGAAACCCTGCCAAGCGCTAAATCTCAATTCACTCAAATAAGCGAGAAAAGGCTAGGAAAAAGTCGGCCACGCCTCCTTGGAAGAAAAAATGGGCAACGCCCACTGACAGGTTTTCGATCTCAATTGGGAACAGATGCCCGAATGATTTGGTTTAAAATCGACTTTCTTCCTTTTGTTTTCGGTCTGGCTTTATACAGTGCGTTTCATAATTATAGGACACCCTCAAAGTTCACTCTAACACTTCTCCCGTTATCGATGGGGCTTTTCTGTAAAAACTATAGTAATTGGCTTGAGAAATCACCATTATAGTCATATTTCCGAATCACACGCGCATCTCATATTTTTTAGAACACAGCTTTTCGTTTTGGATTGTTTCATAATTATAGGACACCTTAGGTAATCCGCATTTTCTTGGTCCTACGAGCGAATTGACGACAGTTTCGTAGCGAAGATGTTCTGTGCCTCTGTTTTACACGGCATTCAGGTGACCGAAGACACTTCATGGAGGTTTTTAGAGGACTGTCGTGTTGATTTGTTCGCAGTCCTCTAACACATCACGTTTTCGCCCTTGCATGGCCTCCATTTGCTAATGGCTCGACGTGCCAGGGTAAAACAGACACAGGTAGCAACCAGGATGTCTGTCGAAACCCATGAGTCATGATTTGAAGCGAATTCTCCATGAAGCGTACGCGGGCCAGGACCAGACTCACGCGGAATTCGGGGTCGAGCATCCTTGCACAACCATTAGACGCTAACTTTGTGCAGCACAACATCGGATAAACAGCAATAAGGAAGGTATCTTTCTCCAGAGATATTCACGGGATGACTCGGTTCAATTTGGCTCAGATAAACAGGACAACCGACTCGGGGAAGTTGAGCTACATGACCGGTGTTGCATGGCGGATGTTTTCGGGAACGAAAGGCGGCTGACTCCTTTCTAAATGATGCGTTCGAGCCAGAATAAGTTCAACTTGCGTGAATGGTGTAGAAAAATATGCTACTGGCATGATACCGCCAAGCGACAAGGATAGTGCTCTGAATGGAACTTCGTTAGTTGCGCTGATGTTCATCGAAGCGTTCTGTGAGACTTGAGAGCGTGAGCTAGCCCTCGATTCTACACGAGTAGTTTGTATTAAGTGCCATAAAGTGCTGGTGCAGTGTATTTTACCAATTTCGAGTGGAAGGCTACGGCCAATTTTCGTAGGCAAGCCAGACAAAGCGAGGGTTTAAGCGCATCAGTCCTGAAAAACGTTCATGGGCAGACAAGACGTGGCGGTATTTCAAGAGCCAGCATCTAATCCTAACCGAAACTTTAGGGAATACCTTAAAGGTACACTGAGACGTCGAATTTACGCTGGCCACAGCCAGGTTTAGTCTGTGGAAATGAACAGGCGTGTTAAGCTATAGGAGTACGACCAAACCAACTTAATCAGTCCTTCAAAACTCCCAAGAAAGACCCAATAGCATCATGATAAGATAATAGAGCATGGCGATGGCTCTACTTGCTATTAATGTATTGCTATTCCGTTGGTATGAACAAGAAACCTGCGGATTATATAGGGTGTCCTATAATTATGAAACAGTCCAAAAAATGAAAAGTAGTGTTCTAAAAAAGGTGAAGATCTCATGGAATCTGGGAAGATGACTATAATGGTTATTTCTCAAGCTGATTACCATGGATTTGGCAGAAAAGCCCCATCGATAACGGTAGAAGTGTTAGGGGGAATTTTGAGGGTGTCCTATAATTATGAAACGCACTGTATTGTGACCTTATTCAGAATGATGGCTGCGAGTAACGAGAAAATACAGGCTCGAGACAACTCGTCCGCGAACTTCTACTTGTTCAAATTTAAAATAAGATGGACTGGAATACGAAAAATCGATTCTGAGGTTGGACTGTGTCTTTAAGCGAGAAAAAGCGAGGAAAAAGTCGGCCACGCCCCCTTGAAAGAAAAAATGTGTGACGCCTACCGAAAAGTTTCCGATTTGAATAGGAAAGAGAAGCGCGATTGAATTCGCTCAGAGTCTATGTTCTTCTATTTGCTTTCGGTCTGACTTTATATTGTGGCCTGCTTTAGAACGATGGCTGCGAATAACGAGAAAAAAACCAGGCTCGAGACAACTCGTCCGCGAACTTCTCGCCGTTCGAATTCAGAATTTTCGAGGGACCATAACTTCGTACGTAGTGAGTTCTGGGCGATTCTGACAACACCATTGTGATCAGCGTGAAAATTTCCCCAAAATAGGCAGAAAAACAAAATTCGAATCTGAGGTTGGACTGTGCCTTTGAGTGTCCGTTCTGTTACTCAAAAAGGGGAAAATACGAGCGTGCGAGAAAGGGATTCTCAAATTTTGTCATCCTGGATGGTTTCCACCGCTTCGAAAGTCGTTGACGATCTAGCAGATTCCGTGCAAGCCTATTTATACTCTAATCTCGATCATGTTTGTAAGTCTGTATGCTGCCCTTAGGGTAACGTTCCATTATCACGACAGGACGAAAACACTGCAATAATGCAGAAAATGTCTCAACATTTAAGAAACCGCGCGTATACGACAAATTCACGCACGTACTGACGCGCTCCGCTTTCATTCCTTTCAGTTGCTTCAAAAACTAAATATTTTTCATGAATGAGCCCGTACAATATCGTTGATCAGAAATAGGTGCTTCATGCCAGCATTATTGAATGTTTTCAGTACGGATATCTAGCTACGATTAGAAGGAACGCTGCTTTTAGATGTCACGGAAGAAACCGAGTTTACGTCTTTTTTTTCGGTAACGTGAGAGATGACAATTCTTGAACCTTTCAGATTCTGAGAAGATCAAAGGGAACTTGCGTGTATCACTCGAACATTGACGAGCAGTGAGAGACACAAACCGTATTTTCCCGTTTTGTCGCGCATGTACTTCTATTTTTTCAGGCCTCTTTCGTACATAGGTGTACTTCTAATAGAGATGTACTCCTAATAGAGGGCGTACTTATATTTTTCAGTCCTAACTTCTAGGAGTTCTCATAATGGAGTTCAAGTCCTAATGAGTCATCACTTGCACACTCGGTAATATTATCGTTCCTCTCTGTGCCGCGACCTTCTTTTAGATTCTCAATACTGATTCCTTAACTTATTTTGAAATGTGCTACAAATAGAGGTGTACTTCAAAAAGAAAGAGTTTCTAGTATCCACTCCTCTCTTTTTGGTGTACTTCTATTGAAGGTGTACTTTAGATAAAGATGTACTTCTAATCGATAAAAACCGGTATTTTATAGTGATGATTTACTCATTGCACGTTATTTGATACGTTCGCATTCTATGTTATCAAAGTAAGGGAAAGGAGTGATCTCCATACCCTCGATACTGGCGAACAAAATTGAAAAAGCTTACCTAACTTATCTTGGAAGCAGGGGGGGGGGGGCTGAAAGCGAAAATAGAAGTCGGCAAGATGTGATTGTAAACGGCGCGCGGTACCCACCATTATGTATAACGTACAATTTCTTTTTTTTTGTATAAGACGAAACGCTCAGATGAAAATTGGGATTCGAACCGACAAGGAAACCTTGGATTGTGTTTCTCTGGATTCGAAAGTTGAGTAGTGTTTTCTGGTCAATTATGACAAGATGTCTCTGATTCTAGAATCAGATTTTGCTAAGGAAAATCTGATCAAAGTTGTAGGCAACTTCGGAGCTTAGTGGAAGCATAAGTGTAGTAATCAGACAATTTTCAGTTTGGCTGAAAAGAATGTTCCCATCTACTCAAGGAAGTTCCTAGCCAAATCTAAGATTTCGTCTAATCAAGCGTATACGTACCGTAACCTACCGTAATCTATCGAAAAATGATGATCAAGCGTTAGATCAGTGCAAATAATCCCCACTATTCTATATCAAGATTGGTCACACTTTGATCACCTTCCTAATCCCGAAAACGCCTCGCGACGCCTTCTAAAGAGACCTTAGAATTGACTGGCTGACCAAGACACTGCGGCTAAATTGTCGGAATTGCGAAGCAGAGTTTCTCGTTTCTGTATTGAGCTTGTCACTTACATCATATTCCAAGTCTCAAGAGTGTGATTAAATAACTTCAGCACTCCCAACATGAGAAACGTGACGATAATGATGACGCAAGAATCAAAAATGTATGATGACATCCAAAACAACAATGGATTGACGCCAGTAAGCAGTTGCTGGAAAAAATTAGTTTCAGAATATATCATTTGTTACGTTGTGACGTGAACTTTTTCTTAAAATTCGTCCAACGGCGTTGAAATTTCGTGGACTGCACTACACTATGAGGCGGGAACCACATTTCTCGCAATGTGCGACAGCGACATTGCCTATCAGGCATATCGGCTTCCAGTCCATTTGGATGGTGAACATTGCGTTGCTTCATTCATCGCTGGAAGAATGATCCCTGTCTAGTCCACTACCAGTGAATAATGCGAATACGTCCTTCGATACAACCCGCGGCTTCTGCATACGGCTTCAAAAGCAGCGGTGCTGCGCGCTTTCTTAGCCTTTGATGCTCCATTCTGAGTTCCCCTTTATTTGATTTTTCCGTAATTTACAACCATCGTGAGCCCTTATTATCGACTTTCTTCTATTTCCTTGAGCCACCCATGACTTCCATGAGTCCATACACACTATGCAGAATTTGTTATGAGTTCGCCTCAGGTTTCGTCCATAACAGACGACAAGCGGCAGCCGTCAAGTCGCGGCTGAAACGCTGGCGCATGACGCTCGACGGCTAGCGCATGAAACGTTCCCGAGGACGGCACGGGGTTGACGACGATAAGTGACATCCGCTACTTCAAGCTACGCCTCCACCGTCAGCCACAGTCCGGCTGCAGTGGTCGCTGTGGAGTCGCTGGGGGTGAGATCAATAACGAATGTTAAAGATGCAAGCCCCCAGCGTTACTTGATGCTAGGACGTCTGCTATGGACGGGGCCTTATACTACAAGTACCTCATCTGCATTTCGTCTCATTGTTCTGGCTGCTTCTATGTCCCTTGTACCACAGACTCATTTATCTCTGTCACTTCCCAACTCAGAAACAGGAAGAGGGGTTGTAGGGACCCGAGCTCCCCTACTGCAGATGGACGCGATGGTATGCTGGCTGCTGTTATTTATTCTGTACGATGTTTAAGACAACCGTGAGAAAAGTTAAGCCAAAATGAATACTAGCTTGTTATGCAGGCATGTAGTGGTAAGAACGAGAACATAGGAATCTTAGAGAGAAGTAAACCAAGACCGAGTTACGCAAACTGCATAAACACTATGCTTCAAGCAGTTTCATGGCGATCCTATGCTTAAACGTCTTCGTGGTGCAAGAGGTATCTACGGTTTTACTCAGCTTAAGGGCACTGTTCGCGATGAAAATCGTGTCTCTGTCTTTTTGCCAATCTTGAAACCGGTCCCATTCTGATTCCAATGATGCTTCTGGAATCGTACGAGACCTTCTGGGAATGGAGTTATGGTCCCTCAAAATATGAGCTAGGGAAGCTTGGTGGACGAGTTGTCCGAGGCTTATAACTTCCGTCTTTTGCAGCCAATGTATGCGAGCTGACCTGTGTAAAGAGAGAAGTTGAGAATGAAGGGAAGAACGGGGCTTTTGATCGGAAACCATCGCTCAACTCACGATTTCGAGTGTTGCTTTGTTCACGTCGAGGGGCGGGAAGGGGCGGGGCTTGCCCACTTTTCTAAGCCGTTTTGCGGCTCCTGGATAGCTTTTCGTCCCGTTTTTTCGACGCTGTTCTGCTTCTGAGAGCCACGAAAAGCGTTTGTCATGAAAAATTCGAGGATGAAGTTTATCGCGAACAGTGCCTTTGATAAGGATTGATCCCGCTCGTGCTGTGAAATTGACTGCTCTATGTCTTGTTTTCGGCTTCGATATAAGATTTTTATTCCACCTCCTCTGGTCACAGATAGAAACAAGGTATAAAATTTGGAAGCATCACCACAGTTTATTAATTTGTGGACCATACGAGCATCAGCTACCTTTCATCTTGACTCTAGGGTAGGCTAATTTAAAATGGCATTCCTTTCCTTTGAATGTGGGATTCTAGAGTACCGGTACTAATCCGCCGAAACCGCAGCCTTACATCGAATTAGCCTTCTGATATGGGTGCTGATTTCTGATATATCTGGTACACGTAATTTTTCTACCACATAGGCTTTGGAAAGGTATGCCGCAGCCATTTATTTGGAGACTCCAGTTGGGTGAAACTACGGTTGGCAGGGTAATTTTACACGCAGACTCGTAATTTTTCACACTATGGAAACGGCCAGACTGCCGAAAGGTTAGTCCGTCAGTAAACCATCAGACTACCTCGTGTCGGCTGAAGTCAACGTGTAACCGATCATGATTACAAAAGTATTGATAGGCAGCCATTTTCAAATGTTTCATGTAATCCTGCACCCATGAAAAAAACGGCAGCATCACAAATAAAGTTGCAGGTGGAACCACCTGGGAAAGTTTCGCCGTTTGGGGAACCTTTTTAAGACTGAAAAGTTAGTAAGACAGTCAGCTCCGCGCTCAATTTAGTGGAGGTGGAGCGTCCGAAGCCGACTTGTAGTCATCAATATTGTTCCCTAGTGCATGGAAACACTCAAGGTATAGCCTCTCTTGCTAACGAGTGCCCGGACGGAGCCAGCAGCGGAGCGGTCGGTCTCGACCAAATATAAGTGGTGACGAGTTTTCGACGTTATAAGCCTGAGAGGCCTCACTTTGACTGGCTCAGAATGGGGAAGAGAGGCTATAACCGCCTTTTGAGTCTTGTGTTCTGCAATGATTTAGGATTGGTGTATATTGCAAAGGCAGTGTTCACGATAAAAGTCGTTTTTCTGTTTTTCCGCCTATCTTGAAAACGGTCCCATGCTTATTCCAATGGTGTCCTTGGAATAGTACAAGACCCCCTGGAAGCGGAGTTATGGCCGCTCGAAATTCAGCAAGGGAAAATTGTGGACGAGTCGTCCGAGGCTTGTGACTCCCGTTTTTTGAAGCCGATGTGTTGGAGCTGACCTGAGTAAAGAGAGACGTTGAGAATGAAGGGAAGAAGGGGGCTTTTGATCGAAAACCGTTGTTAATTTAACCACAAATTCAGGGGAACTGTTATAGGACGTGGGCGGAGTGGCCCAATGGGTCGGCTGGCCCACGAGATTTTCACCCACTTACCGGCCGTTTTTCGTCGCACTTCCGTTCCTAATCTTCTTATAGGGACTCAAAACTTACGTTTTAGCCAAAAAAGGGGAAACTTTTTCTTCGTGAACACTGCCTTTAAGCTAGATGTTTCTCTGGTCTTCACTTCAAAATGACGATTTGCGACTCAGTTGAAGTCTACATACTCAGGCAAACCATCGCTCCGAGCGGTACCGAAGAGCTACTCGAGCGGCGCTGCCTCTCCGCTCCGAGCGAAAATTAGACATCTACTCGGGCCACAGCAGCCGCTCTCCGGGCCACAGCAGTATCGCTCGGAGCGATCTTCGGTCCCAACTGGCACTGCGGTCTCTGTTCGGGCGTTTTTTAAAAATTTCCTAATTGCTAATTTTTGTTTATTTCCGCGTCGTCTGGAGAGGATTAAGCCTGATAAGAGGATAAGGTAGCGGTTACAGCCTGTGGGTCAGGAGGTTAATCCTGCCACAGGCCGCAACAAGGATACCATCCCAGCATGGTCCGCAATGAGGAAGCCTTCCCTACCGCGGGCCATGGAGGCTCCCCTCGGCAGCCAAAAATTGTCATCCTGAGAGTGAACCGAGGTTACCTCTCGGGCCCCGGTCATAGTTGGTGCTATTTGCATCTGTATCCCCCGCACCCCCAACACCCACTCCCCCTCCGCACCCCCAACACCCCCAACACCCCACCCGGCCAATACGTATGTTTAAAATGATGGAGTGAGGTTGAGAAAATCACTCGGTGCATCCAACTAGATATGACGATGATTACGTGGCCAACAGGATTGCACCTGTTCAGAGAAATAGTGAAGGAGAGTATGGTGAAGTAACGGAGGTAGCAGTAAGGTTAGCTTTCTAGTGATACGCAATGTTTTATCATTGGCCCGCCCACCCGGTGATTTTCTCATCCACGTAAAGAATGGATATCGACCGCGTCGGATACACCGAGTGATTTTCTCAACTTCACTCCATCATTTTAAACATACGTATCGACCGGGGGGGGGTGCGGGGATACACCGAGTGATTTTCTTAGCTTCACCTCACCATGTTGTTCATACGTATCGACCGGGCGAGCGGAAGGGCTAGCGCGAGCGGAATTCCGAGCCGTGTGGAGCTCTTTCGGACTCGTTTTCGTTCGTTCTTTCGACTCCATTTCTCCAATGAGACCCTGAACTTTCGATTTCCGGCCAAAAACCCAGGACGAAATCTATCGTGGACACTGCCTTTAATGTCGCCTCACCGCCATTCTAAGGAACAGCCCTCTAGAGACCCGGAAGCCTTTTATACTTTTAGATTTGAAGGTTGGAATGAAATCACAGAATGTTCGACATTGTATATACCTACCGACACAGAAGTGTATCCAAATTTTTGCTGCACTCTGTAATCGGCTCACCAAAGTTTTTTCGAAATACAAGCCACCGATCCAAGCAATGAATCTCCGTATCGGGAAGTACTCAACAGCCAAGACTAAAACAGCCAGTACAACTGTGTCAATAATGAGGAACAACAAGGCGGTGCCAGGATTCAATATGTCAGGATAAGAGAACATGTTCCAAAAAGTAGCATTTCTGCCTGAAACACCCAGCAATCCTCATGTAAGCAGAATTCGAGCAGGTTTCGATAACGCATTTAGTTCTCACCACGCAAATGGTATGTGCCTATCCCTGCAATCACTTTTGTGTAGCTTTTAAATGGAAATAAGTTGGCGAAGTATTTCTCAGTTCCTGTGTCAAATGTTCCCGGATCGAAAAAGGAAGCCAGCAGCTGCATCACAATGAAGGCGGCAATGGTAACTGGAAACAAATTTTCTCTATCTATGATATTTTCCCACAGATTTTTCCTGATGAATTCCTCTTTTGAATGTGCGTGTCTCGGCACTTTGAGATCTCAGCCCGCTTCTCTGCTGTTAAGCGTCGACTGTGACGTACCTAGTTATCTGTCTTCAATAACTACATATTCGTAACATTGCTGCTAGTTTTTGCAGTTTTTTCTGTTCTTCTTGCAGCTTAGACAGTTTTGGGTTAGAGAAGCATACCGTAATTTGTTGTGACACGCGCGTAAGTTCAGAAGATGGGGAAAATGGATGCTAACTCAGCAAAAAACTTCTACCAGATTTGTGAAGCTTTTTTTTCCAAATTTTTTTCTGGTGATATGCCCTCGAAAAGGATTAGTAATATGTACGTTATCTATTGGAAATTTCTCTGTAATCAGTCAGGAATCTCCTCCGTTCCGCCAGAATCCACATCTGAACCACCAGCTGCTGATAGGGGTAACAAAATCCCAATACATACAGTTAGGTGCAACGGCACAAGCCGTAAAACTGCGAAATTCTAATGGTTTCTACGCGTGCTCGTGCGGAGCGGAGGCAGAGACGGCGAGAAAGCGCATGACAGACGGAGGGAGCAGCATCGCGCACGCCCCTCGCGGCATGAGTCGTGAGAGTTACGATTTTTTTACAGAGGATATGTACAAATCGAAAACTTCGGACTTTCATCCACCTGCCTGCTAAAACCGTGGAGAAGCCCATCCAGCCGTGTCTAAGGCCTCTCTCACAAGGGAAGTGGCTAGAGTGGTAAACGCATCTGCGAAAACGACCAGTATCGTTAGTATCTCCTCTGGCTCAATAGTATAAATGCGCAGTATCCCGCCCCGAGCTGCAGGTTCGAACAAGTTATGAGCATTTTTTAAGCCTCGCGAAAAGGCAAGGGTACCCATAATTTTTTTGGAGTTTCAAAAAATTTTCTCGGATTTAGCCCAAAACTTGTATGTAGGGGTTATCTAGGGTGGTGAACACGAATCTGGAGTCCATTTGTCGAAATTTTGAGGATTATTGTAGGTTACGGTAGGTAACATGCCATTTAGGAGCAAAAGCCACCTTAGTATTTCGAAAATCGACAAATGGACTTTAATTCGTTTTCTCCAACCCGAGTAACCCCCGTATACAATTTTTGAGTAAAATCTGAGATTCTGACCAAACTACCGTTTACCCACAGTAATCTACCGTGAATTGCAAAAAGTCGATGAACGGACTCCAGATTCGTGTTTAGCACTCCAAATTACCCTCAGCAAATGATTTTGAGACATATCTATAGTAGAAAACCGGAAATCTCGAAAGTGGCGTTTTTCCCCCGAAATTTTCCCCGGTTGGGAAGCTTCAAACGAAATTAGCCGGAAACTTCGGAAAATCTACTAATATACTACGGATCCGTGATCAGCGCCCCAAAAAAACCCCCTGGAAGGATTTGAAGTCAAATCTGGAACATTTTTCTAAAACGCTTCTAGAGCCCTCAATTGGTAGAAATAAACGCCCAACCGAAAATCGGTACAAGTCCAAAACGCAGTTAGTCTGGACAAAGTACGGAAAATGCGCCCAAACCCAAATTTTGCTCAGGTGTGTAGTTTTGTTCGCTGAACACATTTATGGGGTCCGTTCCCGAATTTTCAACAGACTAATGCCCTTTTTGGAGGGCTCAAAAAGCACAAAAAATGACTTTTTCAGCTTGTAACTTCTTAGAACCAGCAGCTCGTGGCGGGATACTGCTCAGGTTTACTATTGAGACACAAGAGACACCAACGATACTAGTCGTTTTGGCAGATCCGACCTACGCTTTGTATACTTTCCTTGTAAGCGGGACTGGGTGTAGGTAGACGTAGGCGGCCGATTTGCGCGGTTTAGAGAGATCGGAGTTAACTGGAAATCGTATTTCTGATCTCGCTTTTCCTAGCTTGGCTTAGTATCAATCGCAGTGCTCGCCAATGTATATAGTTTAGGGCAGGCCACCGCAAGTTGCCTGTCTACATATCAATGAGAAGCGGTCGGTTGCAGATCAATATGCATGAATCCCAACGCAGCACGTTCTCCTTCAGACAAGCGGAAGCGGATGTAATGAAACGAGTTTAATGCTTATTTATCTTCAACCGATCGCTTCTCATTTAGATGTACTTACTCAGGCAAACCATCGCTCGGAGCGGGACCGGAGAGCGACTCGAGCGACGCTGTCTCTCCGCTCCGAGCGAAAATTAGCCATTTACTCGGGCCACAGCAGTCCCGCTCGGAGCGATATTCAGTCGCACTTGGCACTGCGGTGGCTGTCCGGGCGATTTTCGAAATTTCAGCGAAGTTTTTCTTTATATCCGCCTCTTCTCGAGAGGTGCGTGAATGTCGCGGTCCACGGCAGAGAAATCCCCGCCTCGGTCCGCAACAGGGGCGTAACCTTCGCCGAGGTCTGCGGTGAAGAACCACCCTCCCTGCGGACCGCGGCGAAAACCGCTCTTCCCCCCCCCAGCTGTGAGGATCCCGTATACCCCAGCGTCCAAAAATATGCTGGCCTCCGGACAGGGACTCCAAGTTACCTTCCATGGCCGGCATCAGAATGCCGAATGAGGACTCGAGTGAGATGAGGCACCTTTTATATAGTGCTTATCTGGGCCCAATTCCGGTCCGCAATTGCGTCTCGCCACGCTTTGCATCCGCACGCGCTCGAGTCACCCGGGTTTCCAGCGCGAAAGCCGACTCGATATGGCTTCTCTAGACAATTTTCTCCCATTTTTCTCAGTTTCCAGTTCCCAAAACCCACCTAGAGTCAGCAGATCGGCGACTGCGGCGCTGGAAGCTCTTCTGACTCGGGAGCGTGCGGCCGCAAAGCGTGTCGAGGACCGGAATTTAGCCCAGATAAGCACAGTACCGGCTGTGCCTGTGATAAACACATTAGGACGTGATAATTCGCTTTACCATCTTTTTTCATGCCTGCCACTGCACCATGCACTCTTCAACTCGGATCATGGGTCCCTCGGATGTTGAACTAACGGACTCAAGCTCGGGGAAATCGCAGTGGCTGCACTCGGGAAGGCAAAAGAAGACAGAAATTCGCCAGGTGATCCGATATGCCTGCATGAGTAGTCACAGAAAGCGAAAAGACAAGGAAAAAAACGGAAACCGATTGTGCAAGGGGCGCCGCGACGGCTCGGCTTGGCCTGCAAACACTTCATGATATCCTGAACACTTTTTCACGGCATCCTGATGTATTCCCATTTGGGTCCCGCACATATTTATGGCGTCCGGCGCACCGTCAATTGGGTCCCGTATACTTTGTCCGGCGCACTGTCAGTGGGGTCCCGCACACTTTACCCGGCGCACTGCCACTGAGGTTCCACAGTTTATCACTATCTCTGGAGTTGGCACCGCTGTCGCCCCGAGAGCGACCGGACAGCGGCCGAGGGGCGAACTGGCACCGGACAGGGACCGCGGTGCCAGTTCGCCCTCGGCCGCTGTCCGGGCGATGACGTTATAATTGGTACGAGCCGGTTTCGCTCCGAGCGATGGTTTGTCTGAGTAGATAGGCAACTTTTGTTGGACTATGGTATAGGTAGTTTACGAACGGTATTACAAGCTCATATCAAACTTACTCAACATCGCTGATTTAGCTGTTGTGGCGAACTGAGCACAAAGCAATGCAATGATTGTCGCAACAAGACCCAAAAGCAGATTTGCAACCGTCGCAAGAGCTATTGTCTCACCCTAAACGCGAAATCTGGACTCCAAATGATATCTCCATGCCATTCTTCGTTATAGTGAGCAAATGCGTGGTAGGGGAATAGAAAACATATTAGAACACATTCGTGCTCAAACCGATTATTTCAACACTTTCTTGCTCATATAGTGAGCTGAAATCTAGCAGTATTGACTTTAAAAAAGTAATTTCACGAGACTAAAAAGGTAAACATGAACAATACTTCGCCTAGATTTTTCAACCAGAAACTCTCACTTCATCATCGACGATTTCCTGACTATAGCGTCTCTTATGCCAGTTTTCTATTGGTGGGAATTTTTAGGTAATCTTGCATCAAGATTTCCCCATGGACAGATACCAAAACTGGATTGAACTTGAAGAAATTCAAATTCTTGTTACCATCGTTGCGCAAATCGCCCGAACGACACAGTGTTACTACAGTGGACCAAGAGAAACTAACAATGCATTTCGATTTCGCAGGCGCATTTACTGCTCTAAATAGTGCCCTTGTGAGTGGGAAACCAGTAAAGCATTTAATTTTAGGAGTATTTATCTATCCGATGTTGGAATAAGACCAAATCTTTTCTGGGTAACTCATAGATTTCAAGCCCTCATCCAGCCTGAGAGCTGAGCGTTGTGATAGCGCTACGTTGGCCGAATGAGAATTCGAGGACAATACGTTGGCATGTGGATCGAATCCACACCGCGGGGGTTGCTAAGGAGCAGTTCGGCTAGCACACGCGACGCGCGACGGAAAAAACGCTGTGCGCGCTCATCGTCATTGGGGCGCGTTAATCGAGGACATTCAAAAAAATAGTCGTTGTCCCATTGTAGCAGTCCCCCTTTATCATTTTTTGCATTTTTTTCATGTTTTTTTGTTTATAATGTGCTTTTTTAGACGCAGTGCTTCTCATACCAACGTTTCAATGGAATTCGCACTTTGTATACAAGTTTTTTTAGAGTTCTTTTTGTTTGCTTCTTGGAGCGGAACGGGAGACGATGATACTGATTCCGACGCCGACCCTACGTCTGACACATCAACCCACATGAACAAAATGCAAAAAAAAAAACGATAAAGGGGAACGCCTGAAATGGAACAATAACAACTTTTTCGAGTGCCCTCGGTTAACGCGCCCCAAGGACGATGAGCGCGCACAGCGTTTTACAGTCGTGTGCGCGTCGTGTGTATAAGTTGTTGTAAGTCAGAGAAAAACATTCAGATCGAAAGATCAAGCCTACCGGTAGAATACTTAGTGCTGGAAGGCTAATGATGATGACACAAATCGCAGCCTTGACATACGAAAACAGAAGAGATTCAAGAAAATAAGTGACCCTGCCAAGTCCCATCACTAGAAGCAATTCCTGAAATGCAACACTTGCGCTGTTGGTCAATTGAAACATCAAATGATGATGCGGTCAGGTTGCGTCCATTCTTGCGGGAGCGCGTGATTACGCAAAATCTAATGTGACTAACATACAAATCACCAGCTGCTCTCGCGCGCTCATGCTCACCTTGGGGAAAAAGCGAAAAGTTTCAAGTTGGAAACTTTTCCGATTCGAATGCGCGCGGCCGCAAAGCGTGTCTAGACGCAACTGCGGTCTGGAATTTGGCCCAGAGAAGCACAGTACTTGGCTCACATATAGACTAGACACAAAATAAGAAACACAACGTATCAGCGTGATCTGTGCTAACTGCACAATTGCTTGTCAGCGCACAGACCAAATAACAGAAACTGTCACGAAATCCCACTGGAAGCCTCTGCTCTCATTTGCTTGTAAGGACAAAGGCACAATTCATAGGGTGGACAACATTTCCGGAAGAGAACCTCAGCCCTTCTATGTCTTTTTGGCGAAAAAATAATCTCGTCAGCATACTCTAAAAAAACAAGGGAGCGGATCGTCTAGGCAATGCTAGATCCCGCCTGCAGAAAACTGTATTTCATTCCTCATCATGATATCGTCAATGTTGGCGTCCACCAGAGAAGGTGCTGCTAGAGAGCTCTTCAACTTACGCCTGTTTTCGGTGATATGTCGCTTTCAGCAGCAGCGCTGCAGCGACCCATCAAAGATAAAGACCCCAGGGAGGCCTATTGATATCCCTCACGGGAGTTTCAACCTTGATTATATCCTTTGATCTTCGCCACCGATCGAGGAAATGATGCTCGCATTGCCGACTGTCTCATGCCCATGTAAGACTGCCTCGTATCTGGCACGAGTTTGCGAGGGCCGTTCAACACAGGCCTCGGTCGGTAGTGAATGTGCGTGTCCCAAAAACATTCCTCAACAGAGATATTCTCTATCCCTAAACAAGAATCTATTTTCACTCGGTTTTGTGACCGTAAAGATAAGAATTAGGCACAATATTCTGTTTTCTCATTTTAAAGACGAATCATGGCTTTCTTTGGGAAAAACGTTATACCCACATATTCCAAAGATGGAAGTTTCCCCAAAATATTCTTAATTTACTAAAATTCGCACTGGTTAGAGGAATGTCTGGGGCGAACGAAATTGCAAATATCAGAGTATCCATCATTTGGCGATCTCTCTATAAATGGTGATTTTTTCCTTCCGAACAAGCAATGATTCAATAAAAATGTTTTCTTCTTTCGAAATTATTGTCGTGAACTTTCTCAGGATGGTTTAAAATTGTTGAATTAAATGCAAAGTAAATTTTGAGAACTGTCTGCTTTGAATATTGTGAGCATAGTGTTTTTTGTGGAGAAAACGTATTGGCCATTTCGTTCCATTTTCGGCAAACCATTGCCGCTCAGCATTTGAAAATACAAGTCCTCGTGGTCCTTGTCCAAAATCAAAAAATATGCTTTACTGGAAAATGCGAGTAAAGTTCAAAGTCATGAAAACGAATTTTAAAGTAAGAACGTGATTTTCCAAAGTTTTCGACACATACCTTCAAGATTCGAAAAAAACTCAAGTTGTTGTCGAATCTTGTAGAACACACTGGATAAATGATTTCAAAAGGGTTGAACGTTTTTCAAATTTTCCGTCAGTTCCACACAACTATCATCCTATGAGAATGACGACTCATCATCTTTTTCAGTATAATTCATCAGCCTTTGACCGAGCTGGACCATTCACATTGCTCGCAAGGAACTACTTTACTCGAATGTACCATCTCAAACCTAACGAAAATCCTTCTTTTCTAGACGGTGTTCGATTTGATGATCAATTAAGCACCAGATTTTTTTGAAAGACTTGATGCAACGAAAATGTGAATTTTGCATAAAATTACCACCTTTGAGGTGGCCGCGCAGGTAAACAGGTAAATCGCTCACGCTTGGAACTGAAAAGTGTACGAGCAAGACCTCAGACTCAGACCGTGCCAAAAACTCCGCGTGTCCGCCTCCCGCCGGGCGCATGCTGTGCGCGCCCCACCCTGCTTATTCGATCTGAAAGCTCACTTGAATGCATTCTTCCTGGATTTCGATGGAAATGATTAAAAATCACTAAAACATGTTTGGTAATATACAGATTTCCTAGTTTACTTCAGATTTAATGATTTATATGCTCTCTATTTTTATTCTACTGTGAACAACCTAATCTTTGGGGGTACTTGTATAGAGCTCAGGATTTCTATTATCAAAAACAGCGGAATACTGAGACATGGAGAAATATAGCGGTGCACATCCAATCATTTAATGATATGCTTACCGATTAAAAGGCAGTTGCGCTCCTAATTCCTTGCGATGGCATACTGTCTCATGAAAAGGACGTTTTTGGTGGATCTTAGAATAGATTTCGAGCAGAGTATTGGTGGTTAAAGTTTAGCGAGTAGGAGTAGGCACGCATCCCCCGAAATCTAGATACGCGTACGATACTTATGAACCAGTCCTCACACTTTCTTTGCTTACATAACTACTCCCCAATTTGATATCCGTTCTGTGCCTTTTCTGGAAGATGGCTGCAAAGATACTCGACTTTATCTGTTGTTTGCTTTCCCTTCATACGGGCTTCTGGCAAGCTTTCTCATATGCGACAGTACACTCTGTACGAATTCGACATGGATAATTCGTAATGCGTCGTCTCAGAAAACGCGGTGAGAACACCTAACCCCCACACCCCCCACCAAACAAGCCGTTGTGTACCTTGAAGTCACACTACACCCTCACATATGAATTTTATGATTTTATTTGATTGTCTATTAGACCCCTCTTTTATAAAACGTGCCAAGTGCGAGATCTCAATTCCTCCGAATAAGCGAGATATAGGCGACCACCTTAGACCCGACCTGCTTCGCTCATCTGCACGGGCCACACCCCTCACCAGATTTCCAAACTCTGTAGCGGCTAGATGAATGACTGAATTCTCAACAATTCGTCGTTCTTCAGACCATAGTCAGACTGTCTCCTTATCCTGGCTCGCTCTCAGGCAACGATTGCGAATGAAGAGAAGAAACAACTCATCCGCCAATTTTTCACCCTTTAAATATAGGCATCTTTAATAAGCCATAACTCTCTTCATAGGGTGTCTTGGACGAAAAAAAGAGATACCAATGTGATCAGAGTGTGACCCTCCTTAAGACCAGCATAAAAACTAAAAAAATCATCTTCTGGGTGTTCTTTGCCTTTGAAGGCAGCTTCCTTTTTTTAAGGCGGAAATCCGCATTTGGGGTTTTCTTCTCGCTCCAATATTTGAACCAAGTGGAGATAGCGAAACTTGAGACCTCAATGTCGCGCATATGCATTTTTCGATGCACTTCTTGCGTTCAATCTAATGTTTTCTAATACTTTCGTATAAAAAAGAGATACCACTGTGATCAGTGGACTCAATGGAAGCAATATAGAAATTACTCCAAAATTGAAATCGGACCACTTTGAAGCAAGTTATAGCGATGCAGCGCTTTGTGAGCGCAAAAAAACGCCGCAAAATGCTTTTTCTGCGAAAAATTGTGCGGGACTCTACCTAAGGGGTAAAATTCGGTATTATAGTCCGCCCACCGTGTATAGCAACCCTGTCAAGCTCGAGAACTCAATTCTATCAAAAAAGTGAGAAACTACACGGAAAAAGTCGACCCCGCTCACAACACCATAAAAGCATAATCAAGCGTTTCGACCTCGAAAAGATAACCCAAATTTTTGCAAACGGAAAATTTAGTTTGTGTGGCGATGCTCAAAAGCAAAATGTACAATAGCAGAGCTCTTGGTTCTCTTTCCGGGGCGATGCAGTTAGGCTTTTGGCGCGGAGCCGACTTTTTCCTTGAAGTTCCTCATTTATTACAGCGAATTGAGATCTCGCGCTTGGCATGGTTGCTACTCACGCTGGGCGGGCTATAATATCAAATTTTACTCCTGATGTTGCACTGTGCCTTCAAGGCTGTTTAGCGCAGCGAGGCACTGCTCTGTAATTCAAATAATCCATAGATCTTAAAGCACGCCCACAAGTACGCCGCGAAGCGGCGCGGGCGTGCACCTTGTATACAGATATCCGGAAGTCTAAATGTTTATGCTCAGAAGAAATAACTCTCCAAGCTGATTATGAATGTCCTTGTAGCTGCCCAAATGAACCACTTTGAGCAAAGTTACCACACTGCGCTGGCCAAAACGGAGAGCAGCAGCTGAGGCGACGAAAGGAGCACGAGGGCAGCACGTGCTGCTAAGAGAAGCACAAAGGCAGCACGTGCTGCTCGAGCAGCAGCTCTTCCCCTCGTGCTGCCCTCGCTATCCTCGTCGAGGTGAAAGCCTATTGTGCTCCATTACGACCCCGCGATCCTCTGAGCAGTAATAGAAACAAACCTTTATCCCGGACTCCTTTTCGGAACCTACAGTCAAGGCTGTGTTCAACATTATAGGAATCATGAGAAAATATAAAACTGAAAGCGACAGGGATGAAATATATTGGATGGTATTTATTTGAGTCTTCAAAGTGGTTGGCCGTAATAGGTTTAGTAGGAACTAATTTGTGGTTTTTATGCTTTGGTAATTGTTCGCTGAGTTCTTTTTTTTTCGTTATTGTTAATCAAACCCGTTTTCTGTCGGGCAAATTTTACTCAGTTCTGCAAAGTTTTCTACTCGGAGCAGTAGCTCTGCACCTTGAATAAATGAACAAGTGAATAAATGTGGCGGTGCCACACTTGGCTCCAACGGCCGCGAGGAAATGTTCATCGCTATTTTCTATCGCTGTCACGTGGATCAGTTCGAACTATCGCAGAAAAAAGCTATCACTGTTTCAATCCACTCCTGATTCTAATTTTTTTCTGCTGTCTTTCTAGAGACTTCTTATAAGATATGCCTCTCCAGTTTCAAGAATATGATTAAATTCTGTCCTCTGGCAAATCGAACCTCCTGCGTGACATCGCAATTAACTTTTTGCCTTTACGGTTTAACGCAACGTCTATTGCAATGGTTTTGGTTAGCGCTAGCAATCACCTAAGGCGATTCTCGACCACGAGCCGCACCGAACAGGGACCGGAGCGGCCTGACAGTTCGGCTCGTTCTCCCAATCTCCGGACCACTGCTGTTGCTGTTCGGGAATAGCCCGGACAGCAACAGCAGTGGCCCGGAAAGCAACAGCAGTGGCCCGGACCGCATTAGGAGCCGACTCGTAGATTGGGAACACGAGCAGAACTGTCAGGCGGCTCGGGGCCGATAATCGCCTAAGACATTAATCCGAAGATATGTTATGAGCAATGTTAGGCACTTCACTCGAAAGTGGTGACGTCCTTTAACAGACATGAATAACCACTCGTTTCTTACAACACTACATGAGAAGAATTTGTTACCGTTCAGTGCAAAAAATTCACCAACAGCCTTGAGAAAACTTCAATGGCATCCACATTTTTAGGTGTTTCCAAAACAACTAACCATTTTTGAATCGGACGTTCAGACCTCTAGAGTCCTACTCTCAGAGTAATGGGGTTTGTGTCGAGCCGTGTCCAGAGTATATTTTAGGTTTTTTATCCTCATATCATTATGGCCAATTCAATGGCCACAATCTCAACAAGGGATGAGTACTGTGCTCTGATCTGATCAGAAACTTAAAGGCAGTGGTCACGATGAAAAACGTTATCGAAAAAACTACAGAAATCAGCTTAGATCAAAAACAGCTGAAAAACTATGAAGGTAGGGCGGTGAAAAACGGTCTAGAATTAGAGTTTTTAGGGCCCAAAGAATCCAGTTCGTGCACACGTGCACAGCGATGACGAAGAAGATCGCAGTCTCATGCCGAGCAGTCAAAAATCATCGACATTCAGAGGACGAAATAAATGCAAATTTAACGAATAAAAACAGTTGAATAATGAAAGCATCACTTCAGTCAATGTTTTTGACTAGATGTGTACATATATTCGAAGGTTCATTGATTGACATTCAATTTCAAGCTAGCTGATGTTCTTGATATAAGAGGTCATCGATGCCGATGATGTGGAGTGGGCTCGTCCACCATCAAAAGACAGGAAAGTTCAGGTTTCAAATTTGGCCCAAAACAGTGGTTTTTTTGCGATTTTTTCTTATAGGTCCTGCTACTCGAGACCCAAGAAAGGATTTGGAGAGAAAAAGACGACAAGCATATTTGATCGCGACCACTGCCTTTAAAGGCAGTGTCCACGATAAAAATCGTTTTCGAGTTTCCACTAGGAAACGAAGGTTTAGAGTCTGACTGATTCATCAGTGAAGAAAGAATCATGAAAAACGCTGCGAAACATCCAAAATCAGCTCTTCTTCTTGAAAGCCACATTTCAACGGTGGATCAGTTGCGCGGGCATGGGCCTGAAATAGACAGCGTCTGCTGATGCGCCCCAATGCTAAAACTCAGTCGCGCTCGCGCTCCATTGCTAATGTAGAAGTGGACCAAACTGTTCCCCGGAAAACTCGACCGCGAGCGAAAGGGCTAGCGCGAGCGGACTTCAGAGCTGTATGGAGCTCTTTCGGGCTCGTTTTCGTTCGTTTTTCCGACCCCAGTGCTCCAGTGAGACCATGAACTTTCGATTTTCGGCCGAAAACCGAGGACGAAATTTATCGTGGACACTGCTTTTAAGCGCATAGTCTGGTCAAGTTGGCCCACTGAAATTGTGTTGAATATTCGACAAATTTCATGCTACAATGGCCGGCCTGTCATAAAGTAATTCGGAAAATAAAATTAATGTCATACGTATAAAATAGCTTCCACTCCTTCCGTAATCTCTTTCTTTGAATATATGAACAAATGCATAATCCACACTTATAGGTTTTTGTACCTGAAAATATTCTGAGGTTGAGTGTCAATAAAATTCAGCAGCCCATCATGAGTCTTCTTCTCTACATTTTTCCTTGAAATCGGTTACTATTTTAATCATAACCTATCTTGCTTAGATGAGTCCGGGTGGAGCAAGCAGCGGAGCGGTCGGTCATGGCAATTAATGGCAGCGATAAGGAGATGTTGACATGATAAGCCCGATGAGCCTTATTTCCACCGGCTCAAACCGGCTCAAATGAGGGAGAAAGATTATAGCTGATTGTGAATCAAAAATGCGAAAAAGCGCTTACTGCCAAGAAATGGCAGCAGCCACGGTTACCTAGATTACCGGGAAAAAAAAGCATGATAAGCACAAAACCAAGAATCTTCGTGCAAGCTGAGCAGAATTTCGCTAGACAATAGTTGAGCGGTGGTCAACTACTGACTAAAGGTTTAGAAAGGGATTTTTCTTCTTCCACCGCCTTACTGCCCCTCAGTTTAATCATTTGATTCATGATCTATGAGTACATCAGCGGGTCAGACTAATTGGGACTGCGAACGGCACAGAAAGGCTTACAAAACTTTTCTGTTCATCTTTCACCCTATCTACACAAACTTCGTTCGTGCCAGGCTGCGACAGTGGGCGAGCTATGAAGAGGACCCCAGGCACGACGGTGGACTATCGCTCCAGCCGCGAAGCGCGCCAGTGATTTTGAAACACCATGAAGGTTGCCGCTAACATTCAACATTATGTGCGTTATGGACGGCCCTAAAGAAGTTAAAGTAAGTGACCCGATATGGTCACATTCGAAGACATTTCCGACGGTATTCTGGCAAACTGGGGCCGACAACGGGTATATCGGTCCACCATGAGTCATCGCTGGCCCACGCGCCGATACTCGACGGAGCCGTGGCCGCTAGTTATGATCTGTTCGACGTCGAGCTGTTGCACAGCTAGCGTTTTCGTGCTCTAGATAAAAGGTAAATATACGACGCATTTTTCACGTATGCTTCAAACGACAAGAGTGCAGCCGGCTCAATTACCCAACCTTGCTGCACATTGGCCCCGCCCAGCACTAGTAGGTTGTGCCCATCCGGTAGCGGCCCGGGTGGAGGCTGGGCGACCCAGCCGCGACGCGTGTCGGTGTGCCGACTGCAACGCGTTTCGGTGTAAAGTAGTTCCTAAGCTAGATGAAACAGTCCTGTAGGATGTGAACAGCTGCTAAATAGGCCGCTAAACACGACACATCGAGTTGTCAACAGCCCGACAAGAGGCGGACGTCGCTGGGCAACGGGCAGGTCTCAGGCTGGCAATACCCGCGATTTGACTTGTCAACAGGGAGCGGTTCATGAGATGACAACTTTTCATTCTCTTGTCGACGCCCCATTTTACCAGAGAACCCAGGTTGTAACACTGGTTGGACTAACGGCTCTGAAAAACGTTCCCGGGATGATTGCGGGAGCTTGACGGGGGTATGGCGGTAGGTGTATGGCTTACCGGTTTGATCGCGAGACTATACGTATAAGCTCATTGGTCGGATAGAGGCCAGCCCCTGCGGTTCCGGTCGAATCCCGGGCAGCGCTAGAAACGACGATTGGATAGCGGGAATAAAAGCTGTCATGATTTATACGTTTGCCAGCTCGCTGCATATACGACGCATGGTTTATTGGCTTTCAAGCTTACCGATGGTGCCCAAGTTTAGGGGACCACTGAAGTTTTGTAATGCGGCAGCACCACAGTCCTCTCTCTTCCAAATAAACAAAGAAGAATAAGCGCTAGTGCGTGAATTTCGGATGAGCGTACATTTTTTTGTGCATGCGTATTACTTTGTGATGTCGCAGAACAACAACACTTACGCGATTCAACGATTCAACCGCCATAGTCCGCGATCAGCCGGGCTATATCTCGATGCAGGGCTGATCCGTGACAATGACGGCTGGATCTTAGGGTGGGTAGCCCGCCATGCGCCAGCAATCAAAACGGGGTTTCTGTCTAAGAGAAAAAGTCTTCTTGCTTTCACCGAAAGTTGCAAGGTTTTCGGCTGATTGCATCATAACGAAAAGGCTGGTGATGACACAGAACTAGCCTTGTAGGGCCGGGAAACTTGAATAAGGCATGCCCTCCGCGCCCACTTCCTCTGTGCCCGTTGAGGAAGTGGTCGAGGGGGACGTGACAAACTTAGGTTTCAAAGTCGTTCAAGGTATTTTTTTCTCGTTTTCTTTCGTTTTGTTGACATTGTTGGCCAACTGTTCTCAAATAATTTTGTCGTAAACACAACCCTCTCACAGTCGCGATCTGAGAGGGGAAAACCTTATTTGGAGCGATGTTATCGCAGTCAGAAGGGTGATCTAGCACTGGTCGCCGCGCGCGACAAAGGAATCGAGGAGTAGCGGTGAGGTCAGCCGCCGCGCGCGGCGTTTGCGTGGCAGCTGCTACGCGCGATGGCATCGCTCCCACATCGCTTCTAAACCATAGTTTTTTGCGCGATTGCCTGCTGTTTAGCGTGGTTCGCGATTTCATCACATCGCAGCGCCCTGCACTGCTATGTGAGAACATCGCGGGAGCTTTTTTCTCGTGTTTCGTAGTTTCCTCGGTTTATTTCAATCTTTAATCTTCGTTCTTTGTATTTCCTTTTTATTGTATGTCTCATTATGCTCTGTTAACCCATTCATGACCGCACGCTACCACTGCCGCTTCGGAGCACACGTTTTTCAAAAAATTAATTCTCTGCCACTACGAAGAATTTCCAGCCTTTCTCACGTTCAATGTATTCTCTACGGAAGTCGTGGTCCGTTGGCAGCTCCACTATAGCACAATCCTCAATTTTTTGTGAAAATAGCAGAGGCTTAAAAATCGTTGCGAAAACATTTTCTCGAGCATATCATGAGTTCTTTTTTCTTTCAGTGCCATTTCTAAGCTCTCTTAGCACGAAACCTTAATTCGAATCACGTTCTGTTCATCTGGAAACAAGCCACGACCATGAGTACACCTACCATGACCTCGAAACATCGTTTTTCCTCAATTTGAGCGTTTCACCCAATCGAGATGCGCCCAAAGTCAGTGAATTACGTAGACCCCAAAGTCAGTGAATTATTAACGGACAACTCTGATAAAACAAAGATCTGCGAAAACGAAACTAAGTTCGAAAACTTCTAAAATCTTGCTCTTTCCGATTTGTGCATGTTTGGGTGTGGACGCAAAATGGCTTTGAAGTATGGTTTCTCTTAAGCGCGATGCGATGTGTTGGCGCGATGTACATCACAGAGCAAACCACATCGCGCGCGATTGTCGTGGCGCGATGTAAGGTTCCCACCAGAACAACTGAAGGTCTCGACGTACAAGACACCATGGCTGGGGACAGGGGCTATCTACACCGAGGAAAGAGTTGTCCCGTTTTTGCGGTTTGAAACGTCACGCCACTCAACGCCGAGCAAAGTGGTCCCGAGTGGAACTAGAGCCACAAAAGGTGGGACAACTCCTACCTCGGTGTGTAGAGAGCTCCTGTCCCCCATGGCTGCTGTCGGAGTTCCAAAGAATGAGATGATTGGTTGTGTCGTCTGTAGTTGACTGATCCTTCGTACAAGAACTAGGCTTAATCGTCGGTGTTAAAAGGACGGCGCGCGAAATGGCCCATAGAACTCTGAGACTACGGCCATCATATCTTTATTCATGTTATTTAGTGAGTAAGTCCATAGAAGTCTGCGGCACCCTGCTCGCGTTGCGTTCATCGCACAACATTGATTGACAGAACTTCTTGGCAACAATCCCGGAGTAGGGGCTCTGTACACACCTAAGAAAGAGTTGTTACGCGTTTTACGGCTCTAATTCCACTCGGGACCACTCCGCTTACATTGAGTAGTGTTACGTGTCGAACTGCGAGAACGAGACCACTCTGTGTAGAGAGGCTCTATCCCAATAAACACATCCAAAGACTGTTTTCTCCGAAATTTTGTTTTAATCACTAGGAGTCCGCGATTGTTCGCCTGCCTGTGCACTAACAATGAGAACTCTCGCTTTGCCGACGATTGCCGCAAAAATTATAACCGCTTCATGCAATACACAGTGGTTTGGATTTCCATTTTTAGTTCGCACCAGATGGTTGCTTTCATCTGAGCAGTTCAACTAGCAGTACAATTTTCTAAAACAAAAAAAACTCTACAGAAATGGGTTTTTCAACGTTGATTTTTTTTCGTTTTCCGTCACCCCAACAAGCAGTTCTCTTGAGAAAAACGATTGGAGTTGGAGTCTTCTTTTTCGGGTTTCCGCCACGTTGTTAACAAGTCCTCGGTCATTTTTGCTCCACCACAAGACCATGATTTTGTTTTAGTGAACAATGTCAACAAGAAAGAAATCATGAACACTGCCTAGAATGAAAGTGTGTGGATTATCTCTGGTACGAGGCTGTGTTCAGTCCGCACGAATAACCCAAGAAGAGCTCGGAAGTAGCGTACCCTTGACAAATTGGATCCATCAATCCATGCAGCACCGATAGAAAGGCACAGATGAGCAGTAATAAGATCTCGTGGTCCGCTACTTCCATAAAATTGCGGTGTTGGGCCTAAGCCAAATGTGGAGTCATCCAGGCGCATCTTTCTGCAATGTGAAAGCGTTTGAAGTCCCCACAATGTTTTTCCGAATCTCCTTCATCGGAACACATTGATAGGGGAAGTTCTCAATTTTTTTCTTGTCGCAAGTGGTGGCAGAAGATTCGGAAGGTGCAATGAGTTCAGACATCAAGGAAAAAAGCCTATGCCTCCTTCCAGAGTGGTTCTAAGCGATGAGCATGTTCGTACTTTACGCCCAAAATTGGCTGTAGAGAAGTACACTTCATATGAAATGGCAAGTAACATCGGCATGAATCCTTTTGAGGCTTTGCGTTCCTCATTGGAGGTTGGCGCAAACTCGGTGCACCTATGTTATCGCATATGGTACCGAGTTTGCGCCACGGAATTCCTTACTTTCCACTTCCTCTATGCTCACAACGGTACGTTTTTGAGCAGCCAAGCTCGTTATACGCTCTCACAGGGGCCCGAGGAAGGGATTGAGCATAAAAAATGGAAAGTAGATTTCAGCGCGTACGATTCCTTTAGAGGCAGTGTCCACGATGAAAATCGTTTGTCTGTTTTTCCGCGTATCTTGAAAACGGTCCCATGCTGATTCCAACAATGTCTCTGGAATGGTACACAACCTTCTGGGAACGGAGTTGTGGTTCCTCGAAAATTGAGCTAGAGAAGCATGGTGGACAAGTTTTGCGAGGGTTCTAACTTCCGTCATTTGCCACCCATGTATGCGAGCTGGCCTGAGTAAAGAGAGAAGTCGCGAGTGAAGGGAAGAACAGGGCCAATAATCGGAAACCATCGCTCACCTCCCGATTTCAAGCTTTCTTTCGTTCATGTCGGTGGGCGGGCAATGCGCTTTTTGGGTTTGCCTTGCGCTCAAAGTGGCAACTTCGGGCCCTTTTGGGGCTCTTCGTGGCTCGCTTTCATGCGTTCTTTCGACGTTAACGTTACAGTGTCCCTCCAATACCCACTCCTAGTGGAATTTCAAACACTTTTTTCATTGTGAACACTGCCTTCAAAGGCAGCATACACGCTCGCAAGCATAGTCGAGATAACAGCATAGATAGGTCCGCACGGCCCGTACTATGTCGTCAACGACGTTTGAAGTGCTTAAAACTGTCCAGGATGACAATATTTGACAATGTTTGAGCAATCTTGCCTTCCACGCCCGTATTTTCACACCCCTTCGAGTAACAGAATGAGAATCGATACTTGAGAAAACATGTGATAACTTAGAATGATAGCACTATAAAAAGGGAGTGCAGCAGAGAAAAAACTCGATTTACCTCAATATAACATGTTTGTGCACTGATAAAATCCTCCATTTCAAGAGGTCAGCCAAAGTAGAGCGGCATTCTCGAAAGTGGACGAGAGTCAATAGGTATGCAGACATGTTATACTCAAGTAAACCAAGCTATTTCTCTCGTGCACTCCCATTTGATAGTGCTATCACTCTCAATTATCACACGTTTTCACAAGTATCGATTCTCATTCTGTTACTCGAAGGGGTGTGAAAATACGGACGTGGAAGGCAAGATTGCTCAAACATTGTCGAATATTGTCATCCTGGACAGTTTTCAGCGCTTGACGACATAGCACGGGCCGTGCGGACCTATATATGCTGTTATCTCGACTATGCTTGCGAGCGTGTATGCTGCCTTTAACAGGATAATTCCTGAGTGAGAATTTTGTGCCGATGGCAAATTATCAAGGTGTCGATGAATGAGGCTTAAAGGCAGAGTCCAACCTCAGAATCTTTTCTCTGTTTTTCTACCTATACCTATCTTGAAGACGGTCCCACGTTGAATTCAATGATGTTTCTGAAATCGTAAAAGACCCTCTAGAAACGGAGTAAAGGCCCATCAAAAATTGAGCTACGGAAGCATGGTGGACGAGTTGTCCGAGGCTTGCAACTTCCGTCATTTCCATCCGATGTATACGAGCGGACCTCAATGGATAGAGAAGCTGATAGTGAAGGGAAGAACGGTGATATTAATCGAAAATCATCGCTAATCTCGCCACTGTTCAGCTCGAAAGATCGTAAAAGGGGCGTGCCAAAGTGGCTTCCTGAGGTGGGCTCCCCAGAGTGGCTTCCTACGATATCTCGCTTACCCGCAGAAAGTGAGAGCTCGCACTTGGCAGGTGTTATATAGGGTAAGTCTACTTCACAACTATGTGGAAATCTCAGATTTCGTCCCTGAGCTTGGACTGTGCCTTTAAGATGGAAATGTAAACTGTGTTACATATCACTGCGAAAAGATAAATAATCCACCACGATGTGGCCATTCTTCAGCGGAGCGATTCGAAAAATTCCGGTGGCCACGAGGGGAGCTAAGGTAGGCGAGTGGTGGCCGTGGAGCGCGCACATTGTACTGAAAGTTTACCTTATCTTCCCTTAGACTTTCTGGCGGGTCGATGGCGAACCTGACCCCAGGGGTCAGCAGATGAGAATCTTCCTGGACTAGGAAGTAGGAAATTAGCACCACCCAGTGGTCAAGGTATAACAAAATCGGAAGAGAAACATAGAAATTTATAGAGCCGTGACGCGACCGCGTTGGGTCGAGCAAGATCAGTTGGTCTTCACGTTCTTACCTAAAAAGGTGGAAGCTGTATGGATTCCCACACATAAAAATATTTCAGGTACAATCCTCGCTGAAGCCTACAAGTGTTCAAAGGTAAAGTTCACGATAAATTTCACTTCTGATATCTCCACAGTTTACGGAAGGTCTGGTGCCCTATGTAGCAAGGCATGCTTAGAAAGGTCACGAAATACGCGTTTCTGAGCCAAAATAGGCCCTCCCTTGTTTACGTCGATTTCTGAGAGTGGAGGAATTGACCGCTAGAAGGATGATAGCTATAAGTGCAATGAAGCAAACAGCCCACTCATCAACACTTCCTTCACTTGATCATTCCTGTAATCTGAGCCTTCATTTGTTCATCCCGATGGGGGCGGATCTGGGGCACCAGGCGTGTCTGGGGCACCAAAACGCTTGTTTGCAGCCGATATTTTGCCGTTTCTGGCTCATTTTCTACCGTTCTTTCGACACTGGAAGCCTAGGATCCTTCTTGCCTATCATTTCACTGCGGAAAGTCAACGAGGATGATCATTGTGAACGCTGCCTTCAAAGGCGGAGTTCGCGATAAAAACAACTCTTGAGCTCTCTTCATAAGAAAGTAGATTTGGCCATCACAAAAGTAAAAATAGGTGGAAAAACCCGGAAATCCGCCGGGAAAACGCTCAAAACCGAAGTGTGACGGCTAATTACCGGTGTCGGCCGGCCCCCTAATTAGCTATTTTCATTAAGGCTTGCTTTTACGACATTCATTTTGCTTTTAAAGTAATCAGTAGTCTCCAGAAATGTTCAGAAATTACTTTAGAAGCAAAACGAAAGTTGACAAAAGAGGCTTTTACACAAATCTCGGTAATTGGGGGCAGGAGGACACCAAGCCATAATTTGTTTCTAAGCGTTTTTTCTCCAATTTCTTACTTATTTTCACTTTTGTGATGGCCAGATCTACCATTCCATGGGGATAGCACAACAACCGATTTTATCGAGAACCCTGCCTTTAAAATAGAAATTAGTTTTACTGATATCGAAACTTCTAAACGTAGCATATTTACGAATATTTTCTGGCAACTGCTCAAAGTTTGCTATATAAACAACGTACTATAAACGATTTATTTACATGTGGAATTCGAACACTACCGAAACGTCTTATCGACAACAGTTGTGCTCTGGTTTCAGGTTCGCTCATGTTTGCCGTAACAGACTCAGTCATTTCTCTGGTATTTCGCGTTCAAAATAACAAAAACATCCTCCAGCGAGGCTTGCGTGACACAATAGTCTCGAACTGGGAGCCTGGCGGTCAGACGGCCCAGGCGTTCAAACATTTCCGAAAACAGATCCTCCGCTCGTCTTGCGATCTAAATTTTAATCAATTCCACGCTTGTCATATCTCTATGACCTATCAGTAAGAGCATTGCCGTATTTGCCTAATTTGCTCAACCCTCGGAATCTTAGAAGGCTCATTGAATACTCACATGCCACTTCAAGTTGACAACGTCGATTTGGGTGGTAATGAGAACAGAATCGGGAAATTCAGCTTTCACGGCCTCCAAAACCTGCAAAATGAGTTTTTATGCTTAGATTGATACGATAAAACACGTCAACCGCACATAAACAACCACCTCCGACAGCTTGCATGGAAGTAAGGGGCTGAGCAGAGTGCCACCGCGGCGCGGCGCGGTCTGATGATGGAGAGCCGTATTGATAGATCGCCGCGATCTATCAATACGGCTCTCAATCATCAGGCCGCGCCGCGCCGCGGTGGCACTCTGCTCAGCCCCTAAGAGATCATACTGACATTGTGGCGGCAACACATGTCTTATCGGTATCACAGTTTTGAGCTTTTCTCGTTGTTGAGAAAAAAGTTCATACTGTTCATTCACGTTCATATGGTCAGTACCCTATCCCTAGGAAGCCGTGTTCCAGTTATTATTTCGCAATCTTGGAGCGGAGCGGTTGTTTTTCTATTTGAGCCACTGCGTTTCCTCGGAAACAACCGCTGGGCTTCCATGAAAAGGATATGATAGCAGCGCCACGACTTCCCCTCAACCAGAGATTGGCGACAACTCACCTATCTCGGGTAAAGCACAAGTAACATAACTTGGTTGGGTCGTGTTAACTCGCGAGTAAATTAAAGCCTTATAGGTATGCAATGGCTTGTGCATCACAACAAAACGCCTAGATTGCTCATTCAAACGAAGTGCAAACTGGATGAATCCTGGGGTGGTCTACGAAATCAGTTGCGTGGCATGCGACAACGAATACAGGCCATAAAACGGCCAATGTCTCACCGTCGACTGCGTACAACGCGCTGCGCGACCGCACGTGCGTCGGAAGCAGACGAGTTTTGGCCGCCGCGCGACGAGTTTCGGCCGCCGCGCGGCGGCCGAAATGTAGCGGTCTTCGGAGTTACTCTGAGATGATGAAAGTTTGTATCCAGGGTATGTCGGCCACGCTGAACTCAAATATTTACCTCACATGACTCCCGGTTTTCAAAATTGTAGACTTCCGGCGGTACCACACCTTAGAAAGGTGTGGGCAAATACTCTGTAGCGCCCTTCAGCGTCTATCTTAGACGGTAAAAGTTGGTATGCTTCGTAACTCAATCACGCTTGACTCAAATATCCTACTCTCGTGACTTGTGAGAGAATATGGGTTCCCGGCGAGATCAAACCCTTTATTAACCTTTCTTAAACATCCGCATTTTATTACACAGCACAAGCTGTTACCAGTTACATATACTTTTGCACTTTCAGCACCTCTCTACATGAATGCAATAAGCTCTGTTTGTGCTCTCGTCCTCTCAAACATCCGAATTTTTTCGCAAAGCATTGGCTTCGAGCTGTCAATTTTAGTTTTTTAACAACTTGACAATTTTATACTTACCACTTGAACACGACAAGAGAAATTTTACTGCAGTGAAAAGTTAGTGGTATGTACAAAATTGACCTACTAACGTTCCTGGGGGGGTCTGACAAGGGAACCACAATAAGTCATAGTGACCATTCCACATGAAATGTACTTTTCTAGAACCATTTTCGGACGGAAAATCCGAATATGTTCATCGCAGCTGCCTAGACCCACTCTGAAAAAAGTTATTAGCGTTTTTTAAAGCTTAGCGGCAAGGTAAGGGTACCCCCCATGGAATTTTTAGGGTGTTTTTAAATTTTTCTCCGGATTTCGCTAAAAACATGTATGCAGGGGAAATCTGGGGTGGTGAACACGAATCTGGGGTTTGTTTGCCCAAATTTTAAGGTTTACTGTATGTCACGGTAGGTAACATGCCATTTAGGAGGCAAAACCTACCTCAATATTCCGATAATCGACAAATGGACATCAAATTCGTATTCAGCACCCCAAGTAACCCCCACATGGAAACTTTGAGACAAACCTGAGACTTTGACCAAACTACCGTATACCCCCCGTAATCTACCGTAAGCTGCCAAAAATCGATAAACCGACAACAGATTCGTGTTCAGCACTTCAAATAACTCCCAGAAGAACGATTTGAGCCACATCTGTCGTCACATTCCGGAAATCGTCAAAAGTGGCAATTTGCCATCAAATTCTCCCCCGATGGGAATATGTGAACGAATACAGTCGAAAACTCCGGGAAATCGATAAATGAACCTCAGATTCGTAATCAGCACCCAAAATAACCCCTGGCAGCGAATTTTTAATCAAATCTGGAATATTTTTCTAAAACGCTTCGAGGGTCCTCTAATTGGTATAAATAAACGCCCAACCGAATATCCGTACAAGTCCAAAACGCTTTTAGTCTGCGCAAAGTTTGGAAAATGTTCCTTCACCCGAAAATTGCTTAGAGGGGTCGTTTTGGGAGCTGAACACGATTATGAGGTCCGTTTCCGGATTTTCGGAAAAATAATGCGCTTTTTGGAGGGTACAATAAGTACGAAAATCAGATTAAAAGTGCCTATAACTTTTTTCAGAGTGGGTCTAGGCAGCTGCGATGGGCATATTCGGACTTCTCGTACGAAAATGGTTCTAGAGAAGTACATTTCATTTGGAATGGTCACTATAACTTATTGTGGTTCCCTTGTGAGCAAACTCTGCATTAGAGGGGGGTCTGAGCAAAACTGGCCGTCCCACACCTCGTGCAGTACCCTGCTTGAAACTTCCACATGTTCCTATGCCCAACACAACCAGATCGCCACCATAGCTACCTTTAACACATGGATTCATCAAAAATGAAGTCATTCTACAAGGACATGGGCTATCGCGAAAAGTCGAGAGTGCTATGCGAACAGGTATGTGGCGACTTCGCTCTGACTGCTTACAGATTGGCCGTTGCCACGATCTAATCGAGTGCCACCGCTGATCGTTGCTGCGCTACGCCTAAGGGGCTATTAATACTTTCAACCTCTCGCTCTGCCAGAGCGGCCTGAGCGGAAAAAGTGGTGGGTATGAATGGAAACACGACCTCCCGCGCCTCCCGCCTCTCCCGCGCCTCCTGCCCCGCCACAGTGGTGTCTCTGAAGCATTCATACTCCCCTCTCGCACCGTCGAGGTATTTGTTGGTAGCATTACTTGTTACACTAAATTACATGTAGCGGGGCCTCAGTGAAAGTGCGTCGGACGCCGAAAGAAGTATTCACCCCGGCAGTAGGAGTGTGCAGGACGTAACGTAGAAAGTGTGCGGGACCCAAGTGGGAGTGCGCAGGATGTCGCAGAAAGCATACGGAAACAAAATGGTGCGCAGTGCGGCTGCGCAGATGTTAGAGAAAGTTGCAATTAGGTCTGAATGTGCAATACAAGGGTCAAAACGCACGCCTCCACGCGGAAGGTTAGCAAGAAACCAACAAGGTTCTCGTGATTATGAATCTTGGCTCAAATCTACTTGGAGGGGCCTTACAGGATCCAATCCCAAGGATAAAAGTTGCTTCTGATATGGGTTTTCCGATAACGTTATCAGTCATTGTTTAACAAGAAACTCTGTGGGATCACTCATCTCAGAACATTTTCGTTTACTTGATTTCAACTTTAGAAACAACTTTCTGCTTGTCGCCGTAACTGAACACGGTATAGTTGTTTGTATGTTGAAAACAACTTGAGGCTCACCAATTCGCCAACAACAATTGCCATACTGTAAGAACAACTGTATAACAAGCTACTGAGGTACTGGGGGTGATGGCCTGCGGACCTTTGCCAGCTGGCCGCGATCTTCGCCGCGGTCAGCGGTGAGGAACTACCCTCACCGCGGACCGTGGCCAAAACCGCCCCACCCCCGGCCGTGGGGATGCCCACCATCCCCCCAGCGGTCAAAAATAGGCTGGCCTCCGAAGAGTGACTCGAAGTCACCCTCCAGGGCCGGCATGAGAATGCCGACTGAGGACTCGAGCAAGATGATGCACTTTTTATACCGGCCGTGCACGTGATAAGCACATTACGACGTGATCACCATCAATTGATAAAGCAACCGACCCATTTGAAGATATTTACCCGATTCTCGAGTCTTATGCTGATATCTAGTTGTTCATACCGTATCGCTGAATTTGGCCGAATCGGAGCTTGTTTTCACCGTATAGCATCCCTAATCAGCTGGAGAGAGTGAGCTTTCACTTGTTTTCCCCAGTGATTGAGCGCAAAGTAGGGCTACAGTTGTTTTGAAGTCAATTCATAGTAGAGGGTATCCGACATAAGTCAATCCTTAGTTGAAATAAAGTGGTTTCAAGCTAAATTAGTTGAATTAAAGTGGATTTTGCTGCTTATTGCTGGGAATCAAGTTATTTTAAAAGTTCTGAGATGTTCATTCATCAATCACGTTATCAAAGAGAACGCGCATCGCTTCATTTTTAAAAAGAAACCCACCGATTTCGCGACCCTCCCGCTCTGCCATAGCGATGTCTCTGGATCATTCATACTTCACTGGCGGAGCGGGAGGAGCGGGAGGTCGTATTTTCATCCATACTCACCTTTTCCAAGCGGGCCGCTCTGGCAGAGCGGGAGGTTGGAAGTATAAATAGCCCCTAACATGGAAAGCTATGAAAGCTACACATATGTTGGTAGGAGTGCCATTCAAAATTATCCCCATGTCCAAACACTGATAGATATCGCAAATGGTGGGGCCAGGGTTGAAAGATAGCTGCGATCAATACATCTACGCAGAGAAGCGAGAGTTTCCACTAACCTGCTCCTTGTCCTGCTGCGAATTCAGGACTATTTGTAGCACAAAGTGTTTAGCAAATCTGAAAGCAGTCAATGCAAGATTATTATCAAAATTCAACCGTTGTAATACAACCACGGGCTGCTTAGCAGAACTTTTCAGCATCAACAATCCTGTTTCCCATCCTCCACAGAATCTCCGTAGAATGAGCTGTAACACTATATAGGCACACTATGTCACGAAAAATGAATCTGAGTTACCTGCTCAGAAATTACATCGGGTGAGGAGGCGGAAAAATAGTCTCCCCGGTTGACCTGGCGGGCTTATTTTTGGGGCGGAGCATTTAACGGGGTAAGCGAGTGGACATCATTCCACGGCGGAGCATATCACCGGCGCAGTACTTGTAGCATACGCTCCAATTCAGCGAGAAATCTCGAAAACGAAAGTTTGTCCAGACCCGGCATTTGAAAGCAATTTCATTCTCAATAGCGATTTCCGCCCCGTCAATCGGTGACAATGAAAATTCGCTGTATGACGCTGTCTTGATTGTGTCTTTTTTCCGAGCAGCACTTGCTCTATTCTCATTCTCATATTCTGGCAGGTAGCGACATCTGAACACAGCATAGAGATATGGCTAGGAGGCGATTAGAGCTGTTTGTTAATTAATAGGTGTCTGTGGAAATGCAAGAGAGATCACCAGCATGAGGAATTAGAGGGTTAGGAGCATATGACAGACAGCGCTGTGTACCTGACAAGGAAACAATTTGCAACTCGCTGCTAAAGCGACTTGTGCAACCTTTTACCGCATCGTTGTTGAAGTGCATCAAAACATGTATGGTCCGTCTTACTCTACGTGGATTCTGCGACGCTGGCTTGGGTCGCAAAAAAGCTTTCGAATAGAATAACACGTATGACTAGTTCCACCATAAGATTTTGGGAAACCTTTTCCTGGTGAATAATACAGTAACCTACCTCGATTTAAGCGACTGAGCCGCCCCGACAGCTATAAACCTGCCACGACATAGAACTCCGATGCGTGAACACAACGCTTCACACTCCTCCATGGAATGTGATGACAGAATGACCGATCTTCCGCTGTGTATGACTCCTTTGAAAAGACCCCAGATTTCGCGACGCGTCTGCAACAAAAATCGGATTTTTTGGTTATTTCACTTCATTTCCCTGCTTTTTTATTACTCCAGGCTATTTTACCCCAAATCACTTTTTAAAGATATTTCAAGATACTTTTGAATTTTTTTTGACTTCTAAATGACATTGCCAAATCGCTACATTTGCCAGGAATCTAAATTTAATTGCTGTTTACGATTTACGATTTAGGGTTTACGATTTACGGTGGTTTTGTCTTAATTACGTTTTACGATTTACGAAATTTGAAAATTCATTTACACACCCCTGGTGCAAATGACTTTTTTTGCCGCCTGAGCAAGCACGAGACGCTCTAATACTCCAGTCTATGCTTCAAGTAGTTTTTTCTACACTTCCATATACCCTCTGTAAAACGTCGTAATTCTTCTCATTCGAGGCGCGAGCGGCGCGCGCGATGCTGCAGCCTCCGTCTGCCATCTGCTCTCTCACTCTCTCTCTAGCCTTTGCTCCGCACCAGCACGCGTAGGAACCATGTGACTTTCGCCGTTTTATGGTCTGTACAAAATCAGTATGTACATAATCAATGGTGGAAATTTTGCAGATACCGTCCTTTCTTGTGAGACAATGATGCAAAAAGATGGTTGGAAACCCTTCTGGGAGAGAAGATCTCTTGCTAAGAAGGGAACTACTTTTAGTCAGCCACGCCAATCCTGATGAAATGTACCTTTCTGATACCGATTTTAGCGTAGAATCCGATTATGTACCTCGCAACTGCCTTAAATCACTCTGAAAGAAAGCTACACGCGTTTTTTCAAGGCCTAGCGGCCCCATCAATTTTTTTCGGGCGTTATGAAAAAAAACCAATTCGGCTCAAAAACAACTAAGAGGTTGGACTGTGCCTTTAAGCGTTGGTGACGGCATTAAATAGGGGCCATTGATCTCGTTCCCCGCGTGTAGACCATCCCATCTGCTCTACCTTTGGTGATGGCGCTACATGGAAGGCCGCCCATCCCGTTCCTTGTGAAACGACCATCCCGTTCACTCTGCTGTTGTTGGTCCGACTGTGCGAGCACTTCATCGGGAGCGGGATCGCCAACAGGATGGTCGTCGATCCCGTCTGAGTTACCGTACCGAAATCCAACAACGTAGTTCAAAAAATTCGTACGCACAATTCGTAGGCAGGACCTCGTACTGTTGCTCAGCGCTCTCAGTAGCCCCTCTGTGCGATGTTTGAACGCAAGCTTTCGTTTGACCTCTGGTGCCCCCTAAAGCTGCTGTTGATTGCAGAAAGTCGGAAATTGGAATTTTCAACGAAGAGTGTCCGAGGGAATATTCGAAGCACTGAACACGATCATTCGATTCATTTTTAGTTTAAAGAAGTCTTGGTGTAGGTTACGGTGGGCATAATGTCAAATGTTAATGTCATGTCTTGTATCTGTGTCGTTAATGTCACTTAATTAACTGTGACATCCCAGCAACAAACGCCTATAGCTAGAGAGAAAAGTAGGGGCGGAGCGCAGCTGCACAAGTCAAACTCGACTTTTTGTCAAGGATTGGTTTTGAAAAGCTGCGTTCAATTTACAATGGCCAATTTCTCCAGGTGGTTTTTCGATGTGATGACTTGAACAGACACATTCGGATGATCAATCGGAAAGAAAACGAAAAAAAGTTCAGTGGTCAATTAATTAGCCCACTGGTTAGGGAGCGACGAGAGTAGGGAAGAACTGAGTAGGGCTCACCCTGCACTCGAGTTTAGGCTTCGAAAAAAAACTGTCTATTGGGAAAAGATACAAGTTTGTGTTCTGAATTTTCGCTAAATGCCCTTGGCTAGTTCAGAAATGGCTAAGAAGTTAACTTTTACGGATTTCAGAGATTTTTTAGTTTTAAGTTTGTTCAGCGGGTTATTCGAGGCGCTGAACACGAATATGAAATCCGTTACGATGTTTTTCGGAAAATACGGTAGGTTACTGTAGATAAATGACGTTTTGTCTGCCGTAGCCTGCAGTGATCTTCTAAAGAATCAGAACAGACCCCATTTCTATTTGTAATCACCGCTCCAAACAACCCTCCTGGAAAAACTTCGAACTGGAAATGTTTAAACTTCTGATATTCAAAGAAACCCTCCCCGTCCTTTATTTATTCAAGTGCGTTGATTAAAATTCTGGACCTTTAAATTGTTTCTCTTTATCTTTCCCACAACCCTCGATGGACCTTTTTTCGAATCTTTAAATTCGCACAGTAGAAGATACCTTGGGGTCGATTCCAGCAGTCGGTTCGTCGAATATCAGGACATCAGATCTGTTCAACATACCTACGCCAATGCTGACACGTCGTTTCTGACCACCGCTACAACAAAGTTTTGCTTATGAGATGTGTTATCGATCCCATAGTTGAACAAGATTTGAGCATGTGTTTCATAAGAAATCGTTAGGTACCTGAGGCTGCGGAAGCTTTTGTGGCGATGATTCGCAAGCCCCAGACTCTCCAAAAGCTTCTGAGTTACTTCATAGGGAGATCGGTAACCTGAACCAGGTCTGACTAGGAGATACAACCTCCTCCGAGAGCTGTTCAACTCTTCTGAACCGTTTTCGAAAACAGAGCTCACCAATTAAGCCCGCTAATATAGTCATGTTATGAGAAGGCGAAAGGCTATCCAACATAGCGTCAAATTGAGGGCAATACCCAACTTTCTGGAAACGAAACGGTAGTTTGTAGGGGACGCAATATGGAATATTGTAAAACTTATCTGTTAAGGAAAGAAAATCCACAAGTTGCTGCGCAGTAAGAAAACTAGAATTGGCCGTTCCGAAAATGCGAATAAAAAACAATCGCGCACGTACTTTACATAGGCCAAGTTTGATTACTCGTAAAACAATCGGGATAAAATTCGAAAGCAGAACAGCATCGGAAAAAAACGAGGCTAAACACCTTCCCAGAGGCGAGTTCTGCTCGGAAGAGTGTCAGAATGATACTACGAGGTGCTCCCTGTCCAGTCCCAACTGCTGTCATGAACACCGACACTGCTAAATGACTGCCACACTTTGACTTGTTTCCAATAGTTGTTTTTCATTGCAAGAGAAAAATTTCGTCAGCATTTCGTCCGATGAAGGTTCCCGAATGTTTTAAACAATCAGTTCGCGATTAAATTGTCTATTTCAATAAAAGATGATTTCAGATCAAAGCGGAGTACTGATTACGGGGTCGATGACAACAAGTTCAGAAGGGACACAACCTGACCAGAGCGAAATTTTCCTAACTGGTTTTTTTCTTGCCTAACAGAAGGTATTTCGCCCGTTCTTCCAACGCTATTGCGCTTCTGAAAGCTATCACTCTTGTTTCTCATCTTAAGCCCAAAAGCGAAATTCATTGTAGACAGTGCCTTCATTCAGCATCAGATTAAAGGCAGGGTTCTCGATAGATTCGGTTGTTGTGCTTTCCTCATGGAATGGTAGATCTGGCCATGACAAAAGTGAAAATGAGAAAAAAATTAGACAACCAACGCGCAGGAACAAGTTATTGCTTGGTGTCCTCCCGCCCCCAATTATCGAGATTTGCGTAAAAGCCTCCTCTGTCTATTCTTATTTTGCTTCTAAAGTAATTTCTGAGCACTTCTGAAGACCACTGAGTACTTCAGCAGCAAAATAAAAAGCGGATAAGCAAGCATTAATGAAAATCTCGTTAATTAGTGTTAGCCGTTATATTTTGTTTTTGAACGTTTTTCCCACAAATTTCCGGGTCCTTTTGCTTATTTTTACTTTTGTGATGACCAAATCTACATTCTCATGAAGAGAGTTCAAAAGTGGTTTTTATCGTGGACCCTGATTTGTTTTTGCATGCCGAACTGTAGCATCGCTCCAAACACAACTTAGCACAACCTACGATGGGGCAATGGGGCATTTGAAAGAAGGAAACTCACGGGAACACCCCTTACAGGCCGGCCATTCACACGAACTCTACCATAATTCGCGAAAGTCAATCCCGTAGCAATGTCGAAAGTAGTTGTTTTTCCAGCGCCGCTTGCTCCGACCAATCCAAAGCAGTCCGCATGACGAACACCATATGTAGTTCTTTTAACCGCGCACCTTCCCCCATACAACCCATAATAACCGTAATACTTCGTGAGCTCCTGGAAATTATTTATTTATTTCAATACGATGTTCAAGACAATGGTAGGCAATCGCTTTCTGCTTTAATACCGACAGTGATTCTGATTTGATCCACAATTGCTCTACACTGTGGCGCTCAGCAAGATCATATTTTTGGTCATTATAGCTCGCCGCGCTCTGAGGTTTGAACTTTCAGCTGCTCAAAAATTTCAGACATGACTCACCTGGACTGCTAAAGCCAGCTCGGTGGACTTTTCTGCTACATACTCCCTCTCTGCAACGACATCTTCTCCATCAGGAATATTGCTTGTCTGAACACGTTTTTGTTGCTATTCAAGGTGCTGCTACTCAGGCATTGGGGAGCTCCTAGCCCACGACTGTGGAGATTGGAGCGAGAATACCGCTGCAGTAGCGCGATAGTGGCGCGTCAACAATGTGGTAACAGCACGAGAAAACAGCGCCCACACCGCGACGAAACCGCGTCAGTACCGTGGGAGTAGACCGTCGATACCGCGGGAAGGGCGCGTATATTCCGCGACAGCGGCCCGGCAACACCGCGACTATCACGATTGGGGCTCCTAGCCCAGTTGTCCGAGTGCTTGGAGCGGCTTTCTGGTGGGCTAGGAGCGTCCCAGTGCCAGAGTAACAATGTTGTTGTGTATTTCACACACTTTAGTCCTTGCAAATAAATCCTTAGCAGCCATGCTCTACGAAATTCACTATCTTATCATACCAAAACGCAGAAGAGAATGGACTTCTCTCGGAATTTATTGGATGAAACAGTTCCAATTTTCTCCCTGTGGAATCTGAGCTATCAAATCACATGCGCTAGATAGAATGAAGAAATCCGGTCCTGCATGCAAGACTGTCGCCCCAAGCTAGGGCGAATAAAATTGATTTGGTACATATTTGAGACCTTTTTCTCATCACCACCAGGAGTGTGCAGAAATTTCCGTTTTCTGTCCTGTTTTCGCTATTTTTTTCCTCTTTCTGTTTTTCTTCTGTCTTTGTTTTTCGTAAAGATAGGCAAAATTAGGAAGAGATCTGGAATGCTTGATCCGCAATTTGTGGCGAATTCATCGCACAAACAAGAGACTGCTGCTGTTAGCTGTACACAATCGGGTTCGATCTTCGATCGAGATCAACCATGGCACAGTTGGGGCTAAGATTACCCCACTCCACCAAAGTGGGTGCACTGGAGAATCCTTAGTCTCTGCCGATGTGTAGAAATTATCCACACTCAAGCGATGCGCCACTGCGGGTATGAATAGTGGGCGTTAAGTAATAAAGTTTTTGAAGGCTTTCGATTTTCAAAAATGAGTTTTCGGTAGAACTTCCATTGGCCACTACAAATCTGTGGTGTGGACTGAGTAATGATGAGATATTTATAATATCTCTAATCAGATTGAGCTCTGTCGCATCAAAAACGTCCAGAATATTTCCACAAGTGAGGAAATACACCACACTTATCCAGAATACATGTAGTAGGCCTCGCTTCTTGCAATCTAACTAGGAAAGGTTACAAGCAAGTTTCCCACCTCATGATATGCTTTTCTAAGAACACATCTACATATGATAGATATTATATTAGTTTCCAGGAAAATTACTATACAGAAGAAGAAGACTCCATGAATGGCGAACCCAAAATAGACCATCGTTTCATCTAAAAAGTGATGAAAGAATCTCTGCGAGTGTTTGTCAGGTGAGTTGGAGATACAATACTCACCGACGATGAAAAAAGGGGCAATCATACCCAATAGGAACTTGCCGAAAACCTGGTTTAACATACCACACATGAAACCGAACGGAGGAAAAACATATACAGTAAGCGTCAGCTGAAACGATCGGTGGCAAGGCTTTTTTCGTTCGATATCTGCCTACCCAGAAAAGATTCGTCATCACAAAGGTTTGTTTCTCGAAATCAGGTATCCTGCTAGAAAGAGAAATATGGTTTCTGCTAGGCACATATCTCCTATACTGTTGTTGAACGGAGCGTGGCAATCCATACTCATTGAAGACACTATGCTCATATATTTTTAATACAAAGCTGCAGGCGATATCCAGTCGCTCCACCGGCGTTGGCAGACAGTATACAGTTCACTTCCGCACTGCCGTTCAGTCCGCAAAGTGCGCGCTGTAAGCGAAAGCGTGCTGCGGCGCGGTTGCGAGTATCCTTAGACAAGGATGTGGGATCACCCGGGCGGTTTTCGCCTTCGATGCCCGGGTGATCCCACCGCCCGGGTGATACCACATCCCTGTCTGAGGATACTCGCCACCGCGCCGCAGCACGATTTCGCAATCAGCGTGCACTTTGCAGACTGAACGGCAGTGCGGAGGTGAACTGTACATTCCATCCAATGGCCGAAATCGCGTCGGATCGGGATTTCGGATATTGCCGATTTTGCAAGACCAACTCATCGGATAAAACGGATACTGGCCCGAGGGAGAATTTCGAATATCGGATCCCATCCGAAACGAGAGTTTTCGACCGAATTGGTTATCGGGTATCCGATCGGATAAAATCGGATCCACCGTATTATTCAGATGAAAAAACGGATAAGGAAAATTTTCGGTGGTACTGGGTATTCAATCAAAAGTATTCAAGCAAATACCATTGTAAAACCAGAAGTAATCTTCGAATATTATTCGTAGAAACAGGCAAATCACCGGTTTTCGGAAAATTTCAAAGCAATAGTTGACATGGGCAGTTGAACCGATAGTAGCAAAGCTTAGTATAAAAAAACTAGAACAAATTATCGTGATGACCATAAAACAAGGCATGTCTGGAGATCTTCGACTGATATGGTTGCTTTAGTCGTACAACGCATTCGGAGATACGCGTTCAGTCTACTGTTTGGGTGCCGTCTTCCGACACACCTTCCTCTCCGAGAGTAGATTCATCGCCATCCGAGGCAGCTTCCTCATAATCGGATTCGACCTCACTAGGCCCATACTTCTCAGCGACACCATGTTGATACAGCAAATTTTTCCAGGTTCGACGTTTGGAAAGTGATGTAGCGCCGCGAATTCTGGGCGATGAAATATTTGTGACCGCTTTCCTCGCGACGGGTCCGCAAGCGGCACAACGCTGCTCGCGCAGAATTTCCAACAGCGGAAACCAGAACCCTCTCGTGGTAATCAAAATGAGGCGTAGGCAAAATCCTCTGGCCGTACACAGCACAAAAAATAGGAAAGTACGCGAACAAGTTCCAGGAATTATTTTGTCCGCTTTTTCCGTTGTTCGCGGTCGAAAAAAGCGGAGACCACTCTGTGCATGCCGCATCATGTTTCATTATTGTCAAACGAGAGTGTTCATAGGTAACAGTTTTTAGAATAGGTTTGGCAAAAATTATTCTGGTTATAACGATCGTATAAAACATTCTTCTATATGGGCACAAGACTTTTTGAGGCCTCCAGTATGAAAAGCTGTACTGTTTGCTTGATAAAATATTGTTATTTTTGTCTCCCTCCAACCCTGCCGTCTCACCTTATAGAAAGCTGAAGCTCGTCTATCTGAAAAGCATATAAAGAAAACACTGCTGAAGCAGCTCATTTTGATGCGCTAAAACTTCTTTAAATTGTTCAGTGCTTGCAAGAAAAACAGAATAAGTTCAAGAAGGAAACAGTTCTCACATTGATTCCCATGAATGAGGGAAAGGCGATCGCAACGACAACGAGTATTTGGTAGAAAATGAAGAGGTTCTCTGCTTTACTTGGACTTGTGAAGAAAAACGAGACCACATAAACCAGAGGTGTCATAGAAGCACAGTAAGCGACGAAAAATCCGCTGAATAAGAGGGTGTACGAATTCTTACGGAAAGCTGTGCAAACTTTCTAACATAGAGACATGCGTAATTGTAGGCTATGCTACTCTTGTGCTGGAAACAGCTACACTCTCACAAATCTCATTCACGAAAATATACAATCAAGAACCAAAAAATAGGGTCAGTTTTGATTCTGTGATGCTGCTATCACGTAAGAGACTGCGTGTTCACCCTGCGCACCCATGGCTGTTTTGCCCCTGGAACCCTGTGTCTGTACTGCGCAACCGACGCGTAAACTCGATTCTTTCGCTTAACTTATAGGAGAACGGATTCTTTCTGGATGCTGCTAGAACACCCATACCTAGAACAATACCGGGTAGTTCAATAAGTTTTGTCGTTCGATAAGAGGGCGTTGCTACCAGCCCAATTTTTTTGTTCATATGTGCACTTCATATGAACGTATGCGATGTTTTATTTCAATCTGTCATTACAAGCCATTTAGTGCCGCCGTGTCACAGCAATAGAAAAAATTGAATATCGTGCAGTGATAAAATTCTTATTTTTGGAAGGTGTAGCACCAGAAGAAATTCACGAACAAATCTTAAAAGTGTACATTGATTGTTCACCTACAATTAGAACAGTGGAAAGATGGGTTGCTGAATTTAAACGTCGTCGTACAGGCCTTGTAGACGATCCATGTGAAAAACGTCCAAAAAGCCCATCAACAGCAGAAATCATAGCTAAAATACAGGATATGGTTTTCGATTGACTGAGAGAGATTTACTAGAGGCTCTACACATCTCATTAGGCAGCGTGAGCCATATTTTAAATGGAATTTCGGGTTTTAGAAAGCTATGTGCACAATGGGTGCCGCATTCGCTAAAAAAGGGAACAAAAACACATTTGAATTAAACTTTCCCAGAAAAATTTTGAGCGTTTTAAAAAGGATAAAGTGGATTTTGTGCGTCGTTTAATCACTATGGATGAGACCTGGGTCTAACACCATGATCCTGGATCAAAACAAGAGGCTAAAGAGTGGTGTGAACCTGGTTGTTCGGCTTCGAAACGAGTTCGTGTCCGAAAATCGGCCAAGAAGCTTATGGCATCAGTTTTCTGAAATGCGAAAGAAATTTTGTTTGTGGATTTATGTGGACTAAATTAGCCAAACAATTAATTCTAAATATTATTACAACCTTTTGGACCAGTTGAACGAAAAAATTCGTGAAAAAAGACCCGGTTTGCAGCAGAAAAAAATCCTTTTTCATCAGCACAATGCACCGTGTCACAAGAGCATTTTAACAATGGCTAAAATCCATGAATTAAAGTTCGAATTGTTGAAGCATCTACCGTATTCACTAGATTTGACCCTCAGCGACTTTCATTTGTTTGCAGAACTCAAAAAAATCATGCGTAGCAAGCGTTTTTCATCAAACAAATAGGTCATAACGGCTGTTGAAGCGTATTTTGCAGACCCTCCGTATTCTCACTTCAGGGATGGGATCCACAGATTGGAGAATTGTAGGAGCAAGTGTATTCATGTTCAGGGAGATTAAACTAAATAATAAAGTGTATTTTGAACCATAAAATTGTGTTTTTCTTATCGAACGACAAAACATATTGAACAACCTGGTACCTTTGCCGCACACCCTTGGTGCACACCCAGCGAATGTAAAATTCCATTGGTGGTACCGGGTTTCCTCGCCATGTGAACGATTTCTCTAAATGAATCATCCATTCTTCATAACTGTTTAGAAAAGTTTCTGGAACGATGAACTTCTGAACGGATGGATACATAGAATGCATTTCAAACTCAATGATTCCACCTGTGAATTTGACTACGAACCGCAAAAAAATCTAGGATAGACGATTACAATGAAACACACAGTATTACGTGATTGCTGTCTATGTGATACTATGCAAGATCTGAATTTGGATTCTCTTTATTTGCTTGATTAAAGGCAGTGTTCACGATGATTTTCGCTCCGTGTTTTCTACTCAAAACAAAGCGTTGGCCACCGAGTGTTACAGAAATTACAAAGAGACGGCGAGGAACGCACTAAAACGTCATATTTCAGTGACATTAATCTCTGGCCTGGACTAGTTGTCCAGTTGTATGGACATGTGACAGTGGTTGCCACCGGTGAAAAATGGGATCAGTCGAAAAGGGAAGATTATTCCAGGCGAAGTTTTACTAGTTAGGGACCGAATAAAAGAACGGAGCAACAGAAAGCAAATAATTGTAAAGGACGGGGCCACAAATGATTTCATTATCACAACGAACAGTTCCTCTGAGAGGAAAGAGGTGGGGTGAGAGTAAAGGATTTCGTGACCTTCTGGTGCGTTTTCCTCGATTCTTTCGTCATTTATGTTCTACCCGGGAGCCAAACAATCGATTTAGCTATCAATCTCAAAATCGAACATTATCGTGAACACTGCCTTTAATTTGTTCACTCGTAAGCCTGTTATCAGTTCTAAATTTCAATTTACCAAACCCCGTCAGTCAGGAAATCAAGTAGTACCAGCGACCCACCATCTTTGAAAGAAGTCGGAAGTTTTTCTGCATACATACCAAAAACGGACAGAAAATGTACGGAGCGATGAAATACGGAAAGGGTGAGGCCATTCAAGTGCCGGTGATAGCTGACTCAAGCTCCGCCTGCTGTTACCGCAGCGCGCGCTCTGCATTTAAAAATTAGAGCCGACCTGCGTAGGCAGATTATGTATTTCGAAACCTTGTTTTCGGTAGAGGCCAAGAACCGCCGAGACCGTCCACTTCGCTCTCCTATTCCTCAAGGAAGAACTTACTGTGCTTATCTGGGTCAAATTCCGGTCCGCATTTGCGTCTCGACACGCTTTGCGGCCGCGCGCTTTCGAGTCGGAAGAGTTTCCAGCGCCGCAGCTGCCGATCTGTTGACTCTAGCTGGGTTTTAGAAACTGGAAACTGAACAAAATTGAAGAAAACTGCATAAAAAGTCATATCCAGTCGGCTTTGGAGGTGGAAACTCAACTGACTCGAGCGCGTTCGGCCGCAAAGTGTGTCGAAACACAATTGCGGACCGGAATTTGACCCAGATAAGCACAATATGTACCTAGCGTTTCCGGAAGTTTCGGTCAGCTGAGGGGTGGAGACGCAAGCAATGTTGGTCTCTTTCAAATTGTTTTGAAGCCTTCTTTTCACATTTTTCCTACTAGCTGCCGAAGAAAAGTGTAGAGAATATTTTTTGATGAGTAACTACACGAAGGTTTTTGCTTCTAACCCTTTCCCGATAGCACCAAAGATTTTGTGTTAAAGGCAGTGTTCACGATAATCTTCGATTTTAAGATTAGTCGCTAAATCGATTGTTTGGCCCCCGAGTAGAACTGAAATGACGAAGGAACCGAGAAAAACGCACCAGAAGTACACGAAATCCTTAAGTATCACCCCGCCTCTTAAGTATCACTTGAACTGTTTGTTGTGACAGTGAAATCTTTTGTGGACCCGTCCTTTGTAATTCTCTACTCTCTATTGCCCCGTTCTTCCCTTAGGGCCCTAACTAATCCTGCTTTGCATAAAATATTCTCCTATTTTCGATTGACCCAATTTTCCACCGGTGACAACCATCATCAACATGTTCATCCAACCGGGCAGCTAGTCCATGTTATAGAATAATGTCACCGAAATACGACGTTTTAATGCATTTCTCGCCGTTTCTTCGTAATTTTGGTAACACTTGGATGCCAACGCATTGTTTTTATGTGTAAAACTCGGGAACAAAAATCATCGTGAACACTGCCTTTAATGCAGTACAGAATCATAATGGTAAAGAAACTGGGAAACAACTCACATCATGAGCCAGCTCGTTATGAAGTCGCCAAGCACTTTCATCACTCCCAACATAAGACACGTCACGAGCACAATGATGAACAAATCAAAAATATAAGTTGCGATCCAGAACACCAGTGGACTGATGCCAGTGAGCATTTGCTATAAAATTCTTATTTTTATTTTCACCCAAAATGCTGCGATCAGGTTGACGATGAGGTGAGGGTCTCAGCTGCGTGTGCTGAAAAACCCCAACAGGTTAGCAGCGGATCATTGCCTTATTTTATAGGCGTCCGAGACTTCGGGGTTCCACGAGACCGTAGTTATAATAATAAACTCCTTATTGAAGAAATTTGCGATTTTGTTTCAGACCTGCAGTTTCGTTCTTAGAAGGATCAGATGTTCGATCAATTATGACAGATTTCATTCTTGGAGTCTCGACACTGATGTCAGCATTTTGAAATACCACATCAAATAGCCTCTCAAATGGAGCCTCTCGAATTGGGAAATTGTTTCCAACTTTCGAATATCAAAATACTTCAGAAAGGTCTTGCAGTCCACATGTTAACAGTGCAGTGAGACCATTTTTGCAGCTCGTGAAAGACTTCTCATTGTACGAATGGGGTCGTTAGATCAGTTGTTTCGTGTTTTTGTATTTCTGAATCAAATATTTGCAATTGTTCAGGCCTGAGGAGGGTTTGATCAACAAAACTCAACCAGTAAAGGAATAGGAAGAAGAACTTCCTTCCCCGCTACTCCGACATTGGAGCATCAGCTGGATCCAGCTGCAGCAAGCACAGAGAGGGACGGCCGTTCGGTTTGTTTTCAACTACGCTCCGAGCCTGAAACTCGACGCATGCTGAGATGAAATAACTCATAGGTTCCAGTCCCTACTTCGTGACCTTATCGCTTCTATTTGAGGAGAAGATCTGTCAAAAAGAAAAAGGTAGGTTCGAATACTGACGATCTATATCTGCAGAAGGTCTTATAAGAATAGCACCAGATTAGCTTCAAAGACAGGGTACGGACAAAACTTCGAATTCCGAGATTTTCCACTGAATCGGAGCGCATGCTACAGGTGCTTTCAGGGGATGTGCGAGAACAAAAACTGTAGCAAAACAAGCGATCTCTTAGAAGTTAATTTCAGCCAACCACCGTGTCAGAGAAGTGGTTCCATCGTACACGTTTAAGCAATCTTACACGCATTCGAAACTGCAAGTCAGTCTGGCCATGATTATCATGGTGTGAGGCGTGAATACTGTAAACCCTGACTTCAATTTGGTTTTCTCAAAGAGTGAAGACTTTTAGTTTGTAGAACTTCCAGACGGTGTTCAGTTAGAATAACTCAATCTAGCTAAGTCGAACATTGTTAGTTGACCGAGAAAACCGATTGGATTTGTTTGCATACGGCCAAAAGACCACAAAGGCTACTGGGCAAGGAACGGACTATAATTAGCGTTAGAAAGTGTAAACCAGAGTCTGTTTTCGGGTTGTCTGTGGACGCGGAGATCAAACACGCTGTCAACTCAGATTCCTCGTAAGGCTCCGTCCATAGCAGACGTCCTAGCGTCAAGTGACCGCAAAGCGACTGTGAGGGTTGCATCTTTAGCATTTGTTATTGATCTGACTCCCCAGCGACCACTGCAGCGGGCCAGTCGCTGACGGTGGAGGCATAGTGACCGTAACGTCTGTCACTCATATTATCGATACCATCGTTAACCACGTGCCGTCCTCGGACATGTTGAATGCGCCAGCAGTCGAGCGCCATGCGGCAGCGTTTTGATCGCTGGCGCATGATGCTCCAACGCCTTGACGTACACTGCGTTGCATAAGTGTACGAACATCTTCAAAAATGATGGATCGAATGTTGAATGGAGATTTTGCGTAAGAATAACAGTTTCTATGTAATCAGCTACGCTTTTACAATGATTCACATCATTTTACAGCTGCAACTCGATCAGCGTTCCGATTATGCAGCAGACTCCGTTTTTTGCTTGTTGAATAAGTATACGAACGCTTACAAAACATCACAAGTTATCAAATCTCTGCCATAAAATAGGCAACCCAAAAGGTATAAGTATGAAGTTGCAGCATCACTGCGTTATATCAGTTCGAGAAATCAATCTAAAAGGTTTTCGCTGAGTTGCTTGAGAACATTTTCGATGAGTACGCATTATGCGTCTAGAATATCCCGCTTCAGAGCATTTCATTCGTTGTACTGCGTCTCGATCTTGAAATTTTCCTAAGAGCGGATGTTCAATGCGCTTTCTCCTGCGGTTGGAGCCGAATCGTCGATATGAGTTTTCTGAAATCAGTCGCTTTGACCAGCCGACATGGATTGATGCGTTTTCCTGGGCACACTTGTGCCGCTGACGTCTTCGATCACGAAAAAACGGCATTAATCGAGAGGACGAAGCTTCCTGGCACTTTTCGAAGTGTATTCTCTTTGAATCATCCTGAAGACGGTCTACACCATCACGCTGCCCTATCCGAAACATTGCCGGCTGACATAGGACGGCTCCTTGCTAAAATCTTTCCAGTAACGTCTTCAGCCATTAGAACCATCTAGGTTTGACTTCTTCTCGTCGGAATACAATATAGAATGCCAATCTGTAATCAAAGCTTTCAAAAGCGGAACGCTCTGGTCGAATGACTTTTTTCCATTTTGTATTCATGTGAGACTGTGCGAACTAACGACGGGCAATGTAGTGGTGATGCTAGGAGCAACAAGATTTCTTCCTAACAGATCTCTCAATGTCGCCTCAGCGGTGAATGGAGCCTACGATGGTGCATCCCGAGAAATTCAGCGCTATTTCGGACCGAGTCGCCGAGGCCGACGCAATATGGTTGGATGCTCGCCGAGCAATGTCGTCCATTTTGGACAGTGGGCCTCCTCGGCCGTCCTGAGCGACATTGGATGCCATATAAGCAAGTACACCGCAAAACTTCCGGAATGCACGCATCTGACCGTCAAAGATGCCTGAAAATTCATCGGACACCGAGTCCAGCAGCGCTAGGAGCCTTATCCTGTGCTCGTTCTTTGAATTGGAGCTAGGTATTGATAAGTTTTCCAGCATAGGGCCCCGCTACACTACAAACTGGAAGTCTTGCCGTGAGAATCACGAGATAACTTCATGTTTCCAAAGTGCAACATGGGGCTTATGCAACAGGCAAAAAATGGAGTTTGCCGCATTATTGGAAGTAAAGGAAAGATAATGTGAGGTGATTCATTGTTTTTGGCGTATCAGATAACATAGAAACTGACACCATAACTCTAAAGCTGTTTTTAATACCCAATTAATTGATTTTGGGGGTGTTCGTACACTAATGCCACGCACTGAAGTAGCTGTCGTGCCTCGCTGCGATCGGTAGACGGAAACCTTATATGCGTTAGGGTTCGGTCGTGTCAGAGAGATAGGAAGGAGCCCATCAGTGCAGCGTCTTTTCGTACTTCTTACCAGTTAGGGCACGTTGAAACAAAATTTATTCGGGGGAGGTTTTCGAATTTGTAGAGTGGCACAAACACGTTATTTCGGAAAGCAGCACATTAGCAGTGCTAACAATGAGAAACAGGTGGTGTTTCGCAGAGCTCCATTTCCCCGTGGTTGCAGAACTAAGTGGAAGAGGACTCAGATTAAAGATGCGATTTTCACAAATTAGAACTAGAAGTCTATATCAGAAGATTAGTTCAGAAAGAATTACCTTAAGAGAATCTAGACCTCCGATTTTTTGAGATGAGATGCGAAGAGAAACGGCATCGATTACCTGATGATGGAAACGGCAAACCCTCTCCTTCACCAGGAAGGAAACAGTTGAAGACGTCACCAGGATCGCTGCACAGAAGAGAATTATCATATCCATAATCGTGTCTTTTTCTTTCACGTCGACGATATTGGCTTTGTCTTTTATAAACTCATAGGATACATTAGTTCGTACAAGATCTGAATTGAGTTGAATATGTGTGACGTCCCGCTGCCAAAGTTTAGATAAGTTATCTCTTTATTTCTGCAAAAAAAAATTTGATCACAAGAAATCAAGCCTGAAGGACAGAGTGTAGAAATAAGGGACGGCGAAGAGGAAATCGATTTAGCGTAGCAGCTCCTTCAGAGTTATTATTGAACTCGTTGTATGCTCAATGTAGAATCGTTCGCAATCGTTTGCGAACTTCGCACAGTTTGCCCTTTGAAGGCAGTGTTCACGACAATCTTCAATTTTGAGATTATTCGCTATATTGACTAAAGGCAGTGTTCACGATAAACTTCACTTTTGAAATCTCCACGGTTTACGGAAGGTCTGGTGCCCTATATGGCGACGCATGCTTAAAAACGACACGGAAGACGCGTTTTTCAACAAAAATAGGCCCTCTCTTGTTCACGTTGATTTGTGAGCGTGAAGGAATTGACCGCTAGAAGGACCAATTACCTATCAGTGCGATGAAGCGATCAGCTCACTTATCAGCACTTCCTTTACCTGATCATTCCTGTAATACGAGTCTTCATTTGTCTATTCCGACGGGGCGAATCGGGGGCACCAGGCGTGTCTGGGGCACCAAAACGCTTGTCTGCAGCCGTTATTTTGCCGCTCGTGGCTCGTTTTCTACCGTTCTTTCGACACAGAGCCTAGCATCCTTCTCGCCTATCATTTCGGTGTGGAAAGTCAACGAGGATGATCATCGTGAACGCTGCCTTTAAAGACACCGGGCACCCAAAAAATTAGTTTTCAGATTTTATGCTTATCTTGGAGAGAGTCACACGCTGATCACAGTGGTATCTTTGAAATCGTCCGAGACCCCCTTTGAACAGAGTTATGGCTCTTCAAAGATGCCTAGATTTTGAGGGTGAAAAATTGGTGGACGAGTTGTCTCAGGCCTGTATTTCTCTTCATTCGCAATCGTTGCGTGGGAGAAAGGCAGGATAAGGAGACAGTTCGGTAATGGACTGAAGAACGACGACTTGTTGAAATTCATCCATCCATCGAGCAGCTATCGAGTTCGAAAATCTGTTAGGGGGTCGGGCCTGTGGTGGTGAGCGAAGGGGCTGGGGCCTGTGGTGGTCGCTTATATCTCGCTTCTTTGGAGGAATTGAGATCTCGTATTTGGCTCGTGTCATACAGGGGGGTCCTCTACAAATTTACATGAAAATCTCAAAATTCATATCTGAGGGTGTACTGTGCCTTTAAGTGGCCCCCGAGTAGAACTAAAAGACGTAGGAATCGGGAAAAACGCGATAGAAGAACGCAAATATCTTCGATCTCACTCCGCCTCTCAAGTCTCACAGGAACTGTTTTTTGTGAAAATAAATTTTTTTGTGAAGCCATCCTTTGCGATTTTTTACACTCTATTGCTCCGTTCATTCTTTAGCGCCCTACTCAGACAGTAGGTGCGGGCGGATCGCTGGCTTTTGGCGGGCGGATCGACATCCCCCCCGCCATCCGCCTGCCAGTAGCCAGCGATCCGCCCGCCAGTAGCCAGCGATCCGCCCGCCAGTAGCCAGCCATCCGCCCGCCAGTAGCCAGCCATCCGCCCGCCGGTTGCCAGCGATCTGCCCGGCAGTAGCCAGCGATCCACCCGCCAGTAGCCAACGATCCGCCCGCCAGTAGCCAGCGATCCGCCCGCCAGTAACCAGCGATCCGCCCGGCAGTTATCATCGATCCAACCGCCAGTTATCAGCGATCTACCCGCCGGTTATCAGCGATGTACCCTTAATTTGAACCCCTTCTCATTTTAATCCCTCGGGTCGGGGACCAATTCTTAAAGGCACAGTCCAACCTCAAAATCGATTTTCTGTTTACCTTCTTATCTTGAAAATGGTCTCACGCTGATTCCAATGATGTCTCTCTAGTCGTACAAGGCCCCCTGGGAGCGGAGTTGTGGCCCTCAAAAATTGAGCTGCGGAAGCATGGTGGACGAGTTGTCCGAGGCTTGTAACTTCCGTCATTTGCAACCTATGGATGCGAGCCGACCTGAATAAAGAGGGAGGCTGAGAATGTAGGGAAGAACGGGGCTATTGATCGGAAATCATCACTCATCTCGCCACTGTTCAGCTCGAAAGATCGTAAAGGGGCGTGTTAAAGTGGCTTCCTGGTGTGGGCGCCCCAGATTGGCTTCCTCCTATATCTCGCTTATTCTGTGGAATCGAGAGCTCTCACTTGGCAGGTGTTATACGGGGTGGGTCTACTTCATAATTATGTGGAAATCTTAGATTTGGCCCCTGAGCTTGGACTGTGCCTTTAAGCGCCTATGACGCAGTTTTAATCAACCCAAAGAGTTGACCACCCAAACATTTTGAGGAAAACCTGGGCCAAAAAATCCGGTCAAAAATTTTTTACTGCCCAAGAAACTGAAGCCCTGAAGTTTGTGCTGCACCCTAGACCCCAACCGGCGTATAGTCGACAACAGATCGCTTTGATATTTGGTTTCCTTATTGTTTCTTGGAGCAAAGCCGATGTGCCTATGTTATACATAACTTGCGTGCACCGAGTTTGCGCCAAGTCACAATAAGGAACGCAAGGTATGTGGGCAACCGGTGCCGGCCGTACTTCTGCACACCTCAGTACTGCTCATCTACTGCCTTATACCCACATAATAATGAATCAATTCGTTTACTCCGTCCCGTGTCTCATATTCTACCCTTTAATGTTTGAAAACTTTACAATTTTTCTTAGAAGTTGGTTCACGCCTCTTCGAACACCAGACACGGCAGTTGGTCAAGCTCTTCAAAAATTGAATGCAATGCCCCAGTCTCTCAAAAGAATTACGTCCAGCCCGCCCCTTCAGTGGCCGTACAGGAGTGAAATAGCACTCCGCATTTGCAGATAAGGTCTGTTGCAGCACGCAGCTTACAAACAATCTTGCTGAGAACTAAATGATAGTGCCGTGACCCCGTAGACCCAGCTCTAGTATATCCGAGCTGCTCGCTGCATTTACGGTTGTTTGCAGCTGCAGACCCAAAGTTAACTCCGATTAGGGCAGTAGAGATTTGAAGCTCCTCAGCTGCGCTAGTAGTGTACATTGCGGTTCGATTGTATTCCAATATGGGGCGCAGGTTGGATATTGTGGAATGTTTCACGCGACCATCCTTTCAGGGCACCAGTTCACAATCACCCTGAAAAGTTCTGTGGCCATATCCATGAAACTACGGGAGCCTCCCGGAAGGGTTCCTATAAGCAGCCAGTGTATGCGTTGGGCGAACTTTGGACCTTCCCGGGAGGCTCCCTTTGTTTCATGAATACGGCCAACTAACTAAATCGCGCCAAAACGTTTTGCTAGCTACAACTAGTCGCATTTTCATCTTTTGGCAAATGGAGTGAAATCACTTTGTGCTAGAGCGGACAATTTGGCTCACTCGGCACTTTCACAAAGTTAGTAAGGGCTCCCTACATTGCCTAAGTTCCAGAAAAATCTGCATTGTGGGTCTCGGAATAATGAAATTCTATTTACCATGCGTTCCTGATTGAAGATTGGCACAAACTTGGTGCACCTATGTATTAGCATATGGCACCGAGCTTGCGCCAACGTTTACTAGGGAACAGAACGTCTCACTAGGATCCATGCCGATACGACATTTCAAATATCGTAATTCGACTTCTTTGAAACTCGGACTCTCGGGTATATTCAGGTTTTCAAATTTTTACCTTTCGTATCCTCCCATAGAAAATCCTCAAAAATGTGGGCAGTCACGGTCCACATATCCAAATTGGGGAACCTCATCACTCGAATTCAACACTGCGCCCACACAGCTAGCCTGCACTCTAAACCGGGACACCGCCTGCACGCTGACACGCGACGCGGCCGGCACAGCGACACACGATGCGGCCGGCACCCCGACACGCGGCGCGACGACTCCTCCCAACCTCTATTGGGGCCTTCACCGGGTGAGAGGGACCTCCAGATAGGGTTCAAGCACCGCAAACTTTAGTAACTGAACCGAGGACGCCGCTGCCATCTGACTCCTGCGCCTGAAAAATGCGTCATATATCTACTTCCCTCGAAGGAGGCTCGCTTCCTCTAAAAACAAGGTTGACACCAGTTTACTTAGAGGCATCGTACGCGCTGAAAACCGCCTACCGTTTTTTGGGTTTGAATCAATGGTTGGGCCTGCCTGAGAACGTGGGTAGAGTTTGTCGGGTCACCGATGCTTTTTTAGGAAGATATGGGAGATCGAATGCCTCGAATCCCGCCAAAAGAGGCCGGCCTTCCGGCAGCCGTCTGGCTTCAAATGAGAAAAGAAGGTAGCTTATCAACAAATGATACATCAACTCCCACTCATTTAAGCTTATCATTTGATGATAAGCCACATTATTTTCTCACTTTATGTCACACGGCCGTCGGAAGGCCGGCCTCTTCTGGCGGATTTCGAGGCATTCGATCTCCCATATCTTCCCAAAAAAGCGTCGGTGACCCGACAAACTCTAACCACGTTCCCAGGAGGGCCCAACCATTGATTCAAACCTAAAAAACGGTAGGCGGTTTTCAGCGCGTACGATGCCTTTACGTTGTGCCCTGGAAGAAAAGACCGAATATCGAATAGATTCGAATGACTCCCTTTTTTTAACGTCCGATTTTTGAATATATTCGAATGGCCTCTTTTTTTTTTTGAGGTCCGAACTTTAAATAGTTTCGAATGAAATCGACTCGAATATATTCGAATAATTTTTCGAATAATTTCAAAGCGAAAAACTGAAAACAGGCCAAGTGAGCCGTCAGTGGATGATCGTGAATAACTCCAAGCGCAGGAGAGGCGGGGAGAACTCGGTGACTCTTCCATTCACGCGCTTCGCTTCGCTTCTCCCCCGTTCGTCCACTCATGCGCTCCGATCATCCCCCTCTGCCCGTCCCTTTCGTAATCGGAATACATTACGACCACCACCCTAGTTGCTCAAGAAATACTGACAACACAAGTCGTTTTCGCTGATGCGACCCGAGCTTTCTCTTGTAAAACGTGGATGGGTACATAGTATACTTATGTCGAGTCGAGTCATCGAGTCTTGGTATCGACTGAAACAGTCGACATCGAGTCATTCGACTACTCGATTATTCGGAAGTTTGAAAAACCGAATTAGTCGGGAAGTTTGAAAAACCGAATTAGTCGAAAACTCGATTATTCGAAATTCCTGAAAATCGAGTTAGTCGAAAACTCGATTATTCGAAATTTTCAGAAATCGACTTAGTCGAAAACTCGATTATTCGAAATTTTCGAAAATCGACTTAGTCGCAGACTCGATTATTCGATAGACCCGAACAGTCGAATAAATTCGATAGTCGACTGTTTCGAGTCAAAGAAGTTCTCCTTCAGTTAAACTGTTTCAAAATGCAGTTGAAGACCATGCACCTAATTTGCCGCCAGTTGTTATTTGCTCATAGTTCTCGAATGTTCTCGTACGGCTCACGACCATCTTTTTCACTTAAAGCCGGTATTGATTTACGCCAAAATTCCTCAATCCTCACGTGTGAGCATACCAATAAACTCATTAGAGATAACAAGACGGTCGCGCGATAGCCTGGAAATTAATACATGACGGTCAATTATTTCACCTTGCTCGAGAAAAAAGGCATGCAAGAGGCTTGAATGCATTGGGACCAGCGGAACGTCGCAAAGCAACCGAAACTTTTGGTTTTCAAATTTGTTTTTGATGCTTGGCTTTATCCTCCTTTCTCTTAGAAAAAAGGTGGGAGATTCAGAAAACTAACAGCTTCTATTGTGGCCACAGAAGCACAGCTTCGCAGATACGGAGGAGAAGCTGCACTCTCCGTCGAAAAAATCGGGCAAGAAGACGAAAAAGGCCATGAAGGCCAAAAAGACGAGGAAAACGGCTAAAGTCTAGCCGAAGAGGCTGAATATAATGACGGAGAGTCCACTATGAGTTTGGATGATGTAGAAGTACAATACCCACCCTAAGTTTTGGAAAAAAGGCGAAAAAAACGCGGAAAATCGCTTTTTTCGTCTTTTGGTCATAACTCGCTTCGAAGTGGAAGTTTTACAAACTTGAAGACATCTCTGGAATCAGCATTGATCACTCTTTCTTTTTGATCTATACATGGCTTACTCTCAAACAAGGCATATAGGGCTGACACATTCAATCGAGTGAGATGTGGGACAGTATGAAATGCTGAAATGTGTGAGTGTGTCTCTTCTTGTATCTTTACCTTGTTTTCAATTGGAGTCTTTTGTTTACGAATTTTTTATCTTTTAGATTTTTATTCTTTTAAAGTTGAACTCCAATTCTACTCTGTGTAATATTTATTAGCTATTCATTTAGTTATTTGTTTACTATTTTTGGTGTTGTTTGTAACATTCTTTTTCATTTACTCTGTTTTTGTATGAGTTTTCACTATAATTCGAATACTTATACAAATCAATTTCATTCATATTATTCTTGCTTTACTAAAAAAAAGGTTTCGCTAAGAACGTTAAATAATTATTCAGAAAGCAACCGTTGTAGCTCTAACCTCAAGCAAGGAATTCAAAACAGTAAACACCTCAACAATGGAGGAGATGGACTCGGTCTCATTTCAAGTAAGCTCCTGTTTCCCATTATCACAGCGCGAAGCGGTGGCTTTTCCCACCTGCCGGTGATAATCGAAATCGACAGCTCACTAGGGATTTAACAGAGCTTAGTTTGAGTTGAAATTACTTGTATCAATATTCAAAATTTCTGGGGTTATTTTCAGAACTCGAAAATAACATTCGGCATCCCAATTCCAAAAAAGTTTTCAAGTTCACGAAAAAAGTTGTATCTTGAAGTGGTTGTAACACATTTCGCCCTCCCAAAAAGTTGAAATTCTTCAGATTTGATGAGACTTCAACCTGAAGAACATCACCAATCAATTCTTGTCGTATTGCTGACTTTGAGACTTCATCTATACCTGGGAAACAGTCAAGAGTTACTTTTATTTTTGCCTAGTCTTAGATGACCTTCGTTCTGGCGATGCCCCCCCCCCTCAGCTTCCCCGTATCTCCACTCCTTCCAATCTATCTCTATCCTTACTCTCGACGACCTGACGCACTCCTCGCTCGAAAACAGTCCCCCGAAGTGGGTTGAATTCGCGCAGCGAGGATGGACTGGCGAGTCAGACCACCCAGCAGCCAGCGCGCGGCCGCGGCGCGTCACCGCATTGATTAATCTACTCAACGAAAGGTCTGACTCAACCAACTGGCGGCTCGTCGTCAAATATAAATCATTAAGTACAAGGAATAGGGTCGGAATATGGATTTTTTTGGCGTTCCGATTTAGAAAAAACTACATTTGATCAACAAATTTCAAAATTGCAGAGCAGCCCTGCAGGCTCGGCGTCTTTTTTTCACATTGCGGACGAACGAGGTGACAAGAGGCTGATACCAGCACAAACCGAAGTTGCGAAATTTTGTCTTTTTGTACTGTGGTGGGGGGACTAAAAAGAACTAATTTGAATTTCGCTAAGTTCTTAGTGCCAATGGCCAGATCAAGAATTAATTTTTAGGGGATCGAGAAAAGAAAGTATTTTTAGATTAAATGTTGTGATTGCTGTTGATCGGGTGATTGCTGTTGTGCCTACACAGTTCATGTGTGAATAGCTGAGGGATGCAGAGCGGGGTGTCGGTAGTGTAATGGTAACACTCTCGTCCGGAGAGCGATGCAATGCGGGTTCAATTCCTGACTGACACCTAAGTTTTGTATTCAACTCAGCTACCTTGTGACATCTTGTGATTATATATCATGCCAAAAATAAGGCATCAAAACCTTCTAAAAACATCAAAACAACATCTTTCAAGGCCTCAGCTTAACTGGATTCAATGCCGATATGTGCTTACCAGATCATACCCATTAACGGGTGATTGCTGTTGTGCCTACACAGTTCATGTGTGAATAGCTGAGGGATGCAGAGCGGGGTGTCGGTAGTGTAAGGGTAACACACTCGCCCGGTAAGCGATGCAGTGCGGGTTCGATTCCTGCCTGACACCTAAGTTTTGTATTCAACTGAGCTACCTTGTGACATTTTGGATTAACTTTTATACGAGGTGGGGCAAGATATTTGGGGCGCCGAACGCAAATATGAAATCTATTTCAAGTTTGGAAGAGGCTCGCTCATTGCGGCGGGCCATGCGGCGTTCGTGACACCACCGGTTAGAAGTTTCGATCGTGCGTTTAACGTCGTAGCCCCATCCACATTCACTAGACTTCATTCTAAGGAGAGACCATATGTACTGTGCTTCTCTGGGCCGAATTCCGGTCCGCAATTGCGTCTCGACACGCTTTGCGCTTTCAAGTCGGAAGAGTTTTCAGCGCTGCAGCCGCCGATCTGTTGACTCTAGGTGGGGTTTGGAAACCGGAAACTGAACAAAATTGGAGAAAACTGTATAAAAGTCCATATCGAGTAGGCTTTGGCGCTGGAAACTCGACTGACTCGAGCGCGTGCGGCCGAAAAGCGTGTAGAGACGCAATTGCGGACCGGAATGCGGCCCAGAGAAGCACAACACTTTCTGTTCTGATTGTAAGCTCTGCAAAAACATGCTTACGGCAGAGACCCCTACTAGAATCAATAACATCATGGGCAGACCAAATCTCCCTGAAAAAGAGCCCAGTTTGAAATGCCGAAATCTCAATTTGTCGCAATCTCAATTTGTCGCCAGTTTGGATTTGCTGGGATTCACTCACCGATGGCACGTAAATTTCAATATGGTACTATTAAGGGTCTTTTACCGCAACAGCACAGATAACGCAAAGAGTTTTCCTCACATTCCGATAAATCTGTATTTTTTAAATTACAAAAAATCGGAACGCCAAAAAAATCCATATTCCGACCCTATTCCTTGTACTTAATGATTTATATTTGACGACGAGCCGCCAGTTGGTTGAGTCAGACCTTTCGTTGAGTAGATTAATCAATGCGGTGACGCGCCGCGGCCGCGCGCTGGCTGCTGGGTGGTCTGACTCGCCAGTCCATCCTCGCTGCGCGAATTCAATCCACTTCGGGGGACTGTTTTCGAGCGAGGAGTGCGTCAGGTCGTCGAGAGTAAGGGAGAGAGATAGAGTGGAAGGAGTGGAGATACGGGGAAGCTGAAGGGGGGGGGGCATCGCCAGAACGAAGTTCATCTAAGACTAGGCAAAAATAAAAGTAACTCTTGACTGTTTCCCAGGTATAGATACAGTCTCAAAGTCAGCAATACGACAAGAATTGATTGGTGATGTTCTTCAGGTTGAAGTCTCATCAAATCTGAAGAATTTCAACTTTTTGGGAGGGCGAAATGTGTTACAACCACTTCAAGAAACAACTTTTTTCTTGAACTTGAAAACATTTTTGGAATTGGGATGCCGAATGTTATTTTCGAGTTCTGAAAATAACCCCAGAAATTTTGAATATTGATACAAGTAATTTCAACTCAAACTAAGCTCTGTTAAAACCCTAGTGAGCTGTCGATTTCGATTATCACCGGCAGGTGGGTCTCGGTGAAATATAATTAGTGATAAGAAGCTTCCGACGAAAAAGCCACCGCTTCGTGCTGTGATAATGGGAAACAGGAGCTTACTTGAAATGAAACAGAGTCCATCTCCTCCATTGTTGAGGTGTTTACTGTTTTGAATTCTTTGCTTGAGGTTAGAGCTACAACGGTTGCTTTCTGAATAATTATTTAACGTTCTTAGCGAAACATTTTTTTAATCAAACAAGAATAAAATGAATGAAATTTAATTGCACAAGTATTCAAATTATAGTGAAAACTCATACAAAAATAGAGTAAATGAAAAAGAATGTTATAAACATCACCAAAAATAGTAAACAAATAACTAAATGACTAGCTAATAAATAACACACAGAGTAGATTTAGAGTTAAACTTTAAAAAAATAAAAATCTAAAAGATTAAAAATTGGTTGAATAAAAGACCCCAAATGAAAACAAATTAAAAGATACAAGAAGAGACACAGTCACACATTAACTAATTTGTTGGAATGCTTGGAAGATTGGACTAGCCTGCTTGACAAGAAGAAATGTTGTGACGTAGTCTTCTTTGACTTTTCAAAGGCTTTTGATAGGGTCAGTCATAAAAAACTGATCCATAAAATTAATCTGCTTAGTATACATCCACTTTTGCAGAAATGGTTGTTTGAATATCTGACTGGTAGGACCTTCCAAATAAAGGTGAAAGACGCGATGTCATCAGTTAAGAACGTACTGAGTGGGGTTCCGCAAGGACGTGTTCTATCCCCCGTTCTATTCACAATTTATACCGCCGATATTCCCCTTCGGCTCCAAAACTCTAAAATAAAATGTAACCAGTTCGCGGATGATCTCAAAATATACTGTGAATTCATGGAGGAAGACCCGTTTTGCCTTCAGAGAGCTATCGTCAGCATTGAGGAATGGTCAAAAACTTGGCAGTTGCCATTAGCTCCAGAGAAAACAAAATTTCTTAGAATTGGGAATTCCATATCTATTCCAAACTATCAACTGCATGTTTCACAATACAGTACAATGGAGGCTGCAAAATTTATTGAAAGTTTCGAAAAATCCAAAAGTTTCCAAAACGAAACTTTCCAAAGTTCTTGAAACTTCCTTCTCACAGGTGAGCTTTCGGCGCTTAGCGCCTTTATCAAACCTAAAAAATACACGTATTAGCATACGTTGGCATAAAGACTACCCGTAGTCAACGGGGAACCGGCCTGAATAGCTGGCCGAAAGGCCTGGCCACCACCATAAACAACTTAACGGAGAGGAAGATTTTAGAAGCGCTCGAGATAAAACGCAGGTCGCCGGAAATAAACAACAGGGAAGAACTGCGTGACGTTCTACAGCTAATAGCTTAAATACAGTAGCCTTTCTCATTACTGTATTTGTGTGATATTGGTACACTGTGCATCCAGAACTATTTAAGATCAGTCTGGGGTAGGGCATTGCTTCGACCTTACTTGGTGGCCAGGCCTTTCGGCCAGCTATTCAGGCCAGTTCCCCGTTGACTACGGGTAGTCTTTATGCCAACGTATGCTAATACGTGTATTTTTAGGTTTGATAAAGGCGCTAAGCGCCGAAAGCTCACCTGTGAGAAGGAAGTTTCAAGAACTTTGGAAAGTTTCGTTTTGGAAACTTTTGGATTTTTCGAAACTTTCAATAAATTTTGCAGCCTCCATTGTACTGTATTGTGAAACACTATGAGGCTCAGGGATAGCACAATTCTTCGATTTATCAACTGCATGGTTCAATTATACCAGTGGCGGACAAAATAGTTGATCTAGGTTTCCATTATGATAGTAAGCTAGATTTTTCAGAACACAATAGAGTGATTAGCAGAAGGGCCTTAAACAAGACTTATCTAATTTTTAAGGGGTTATCAACAAAAAACAGATCCGTTTTATTGCAAGCCTATTAAACGTTTGTCAGGCCCATTGTAGAAAGTGGTACATCAGTATTTAATCCTCATAAGAAAAAAGATGAGGAGTTACTTGAGCGAGTTCAAAATAATTATACGAGAAAACCTGTAATTAGATACAACGGCTTTCTGCACTCTCGGGTACCGAATGCGGCAGTGAGGAATAAATTTTTTGGGCTCCATTCCTTGTCATCTAGAAGAAATTTTGCTGATGCTTGTTGGGTGTTCAAAATACTATCTGGTCAGCTCTCCATACGCGCGTCAAAATTCTATAAACTCATTCCTTCGAAAACTAGAGGTACTTTCCTCAAAATTTGGTATTCTATACCAAAATTAGGCATTAGGGCGCACTCATTTACAGCTCGCGCTGGATCGACTTATTTAGCTCTGAAGAGTGACATCTCTCCATCCCTCAAAGGTTTTTGCTCCTTTAAACGAATAGCAAAAAAGATTCTTCTGAAGTTTTGAGTTTTCCATCACTCTACGTTTGACTGTTCTCACATTGCAGATGACTCTGGTTCTACAAGAATTGTTAGAAAAAAAATTAACTGATTTTGTGTTTTATTGTTGACTTTTGATGTCTTTATCATGGCTGTCTCAAATAGTCGTAAATAAATCAATCAATCAATTTCAGCATTTCATACTGTCCCACATCTCACTCGATTGATTGTGTCAACCCTATATGCCTTGTTTGAGAGTAAGCCATGTCTGGATCAAAAACAAAGAGTGATCAATGCTGATTCCAAAGATGTCTTCAAGTTTGGAAAACTTCCACTTTAAAGCGAGTTATGACCAAAAGACGAAAAAAGCGATTTTCCGCGTTTTTTTCGCCTTTTTTCCAAAACTTAGGGTGGGTATTGTAGACTACGATTTGCCCTGGCTAATTATTGTTACACTCAGCTCCGGCTTTTTCCATGATTATCGTCTCCAAAGATGAATTCTGATTGTTCATCCACTAAATGGTCTAGTTGAACCGTATTTCTCTCCTATATGAAATTCGTTTGGTTTTCTGAAGCATTTGGAATTTGGTCGATGGATATTGCTAATCGACATTAATGCATGAGTATTGGTTTCGGCCGTCTTACTGTGCGAAGATGGCGTTTTTCATTGCCAGATATACTTTCATCAATGTCTCGAAGCAGAAGAATGTGGTATGCTCAATATACTCGAGATAAGTTGCATCAGAAATTCAATTGTTGAAAATTGAGTTAGTCGAAAACTTGACCATTCGATTATTCGAAAAATCGAATCAATTCGACTACTCGATTATTCGAAATTTTGAAAAATCGAGTTAGTCGAAAACTCGATTATTCGAAATTTTCAGAAATCGACTTAGTCGAAAACTCAATTATTCGAAAAAATTTACGAGTCGCCGAAGTATACTACATAGCACCATCTGTGCCAAGAATTTAACGATATTGTATGGTTTCTATCATATCTCTAAATAGCCGCGGCGTAGATGTTATTCCGCCATCTTTTGAGCGAAGCGTTTTTCTCTCCATTTCTAGCATACACCATATGTTTTTTTTTTCAAAGACAACCGCTTCCCCGAATTAGGATACTCGCGATAAACTGGGAGAATTAAAGAACACGTAGTCTAATGAGCTAAATACGAGGTAAGCATTATAAGATCACTCAACAATTAAGCAACATCGAGGAAAAAGCGACATATAGAAGTGAAACAACTATGACACTTAAGTAGAGATGGCGGATGGGGATTTATGACGTGGCAGTGGATCAATAAATGAACTCCACTTCACTCATCATTGATTGACCAGTTTCACCGTGTACAATTTGAGCGGGCGGATCGCTGGCTATCGAAGCCCTGGCGGGCGGATCGCCGGCAAGTTGCGGGCGGATCGCTGCACTTCATAGCTCAGCGGGCGGATCGCTGACTATCAAAGCCCTTGCGGGCGGATCGCTGGCAGGTTGCGGGCGGATCGCCGCTTTAGAGCTTGCCGGCGATCCGCCCGCTAGGGTGTTAAAGTTTCCCAGGCGCCGCTATCCGCCCGCCAAAACGCAGCGATCCGCCCGCAAAGGCTTTGATAGCCAGCGATCCGCCCGCCGAGGCCACGATGAGCAGCGATCCGCCCGCAACTTGCCGGCGTACCGCCCGGAGAGGCCTTGATTGCCAGCGGTCAGTCCGCACCTGTTGTCTGAATAACTAATCCTGCTTTGCACAATATATTCTTCTATTTTCGATTGACCCAATTTTTCCACCGGTGACAACCACCATAAACACGTTCATCCAACCAGACAACTAGTCCAGAACAGAGAATAATGTCACTGGAATACGACGTTTTAATACGTTTCTCACCGTTTCTTCGCAATTTTGGTAACACTTGGAAGCCAACGAATTGTTTTATGTGAAAAACTCGGGGACGAAAATCATCGTGAACACTGCCTCTAAGAACCAGCAAACCGACCGGCACTCTAGCAAAATGGTATGATCGGCCTGAGACCAAGCCTGTGTCGTCCTATTGACAAGAAGTGAAGGCGGATACGGACTAGAAAGAAATGGAAATGATTTCACGACACATTCCGATAATCTGTGGAGTTCATGGGTGGATGCCGCAAATACGTGGTGCAGCTTTCTACCCCTTCAAAATCCGGACCAACACACAGCGAAGCCTAAAAAGATCGCAGTCTCATGCCGAGCAGTCAAAAATCATCGCCATTCAGAGGAAGAAGTAAATGCAAATTTACCGAACAACAACAGTTGAAGAATGAAAGCAACATTTCAGTCAATGTTTTTGACCAGATGAGTCAATATTCATTGATTGAAATTCAATTTCAAGCCAGCTGATGTTCTTGATATCAGAGATCATCGATGCTGATAATGTGGAATGGGCTCGTGCACCATCAGAAGACAAGAAAGTTCAGGCTTCAAATTTGGCCCCAAACAGCGGTTTTTTCGCGATTTTTTCCTATAGATCCCTTTACACGAAGCCCAGAAAGGGGCTTAGAGAGAAAAAGAAGACAAGCATATTTGATCGCGACCGTTGCCTTTAATTGTAAGCTCGGGTACTCGGGTGGAACCTTCGAAATCCTTATTAATCGGTAGGAAGCAAGTTCAATCAATTCAAGCCTGATAAATTCTATTGTACTTCTTGATTTTGACCAAGCATACTGAGCATTGGAGAGATCTACAAAAGAACAGGCACTTACCCTCGGTAAGGAATTCTGACGGAGAATTCATGTGGAAAGAATATTGTGTCGACCCGGATTCAGGTGGTCTGGCAAACTGGACCAGATTTTCGCGACAAAAGATATTAACCTCACAGATTATCAGAATGTGTCGGACAATGGTTTCCAGTTCTCTCTAATTCGTATCCGGCTTGATTTCTTATAAGTAGGACGACGTAGGATTGGTTTCAGTCCAACGCCATTTTGTTGGAATGGATGAACGGTTTGCGGGACCTACTAGAAATTATGTGAGATGATCTTTGGCGTTGAATCTGCATCCAGAGCAGACAATAAGAGCGTGGCTCCGCTCAAACTGGCCGTTGTAAGCGAACGGGAGCAGACTGAAAGGACGTTTACAAAGAGCTGGGTTGAAACATGCGAAATACAGCCTCGAATTCGGTTCTGCGCCAGAAAAACTCTGAAGACTATTAGCTTGATGGTTATTATAGTTCTTACCATGAACGAACTGGTATAGTGGGTGCAAAATCGAAATTACAGCGAGAACGTCAGCTGTGTCATAAAATGTCAACTTTGCATTTTTGATAATTACCGTTGCTAGTTTGCTACTTGTTGCTCTGAAACCTTGGAGATCCGTAGCCAGGGTTTTTCGGGGATGTTGCATCGATCTTTGTCTCCATAAGTCACGCAAAGTTCGGAACCGCGGAAATTTGGGGTATGTCATATAATTTTGCAACGCACTGTATTTTTGCAAGGAAACATAGATGACCGACGATAGATGGGATAAGAAACTGGTTGCTTAAAATGTTCTAATATTTCGGAAACCATCAATACTCTTTCTTATGCGAATCTTGCAATGAAATTCATAGTCGTTGAATATTTCCGTATTGTACTAGACAAACCTCCACCAAGTTCGACCTCACTGATCAGAATAGCCATTGATAAATCGATATGATTAACGTAACGAGGAAGTAACCATAATCTTGAAGTTGTAGCATTTGCATCCTGGAAAATTTTGTGATACCTAAAAGGGACTGCTATAAACTTTCCGTGGTAATTCAGAAAATCATGTTGTCGTGTATAGCTGTACACGAACGAAATTTTCGAGAAATTTCCGAAAGATTTTTTGAAATTTTTTTCGTTCGTTTACGTTCGTTCGAAAACTCGTCGAACGAAATTTTTCCAGATTCCGTTCGTTCAAAATTTCGTCGAACGAATTTTTTTCAAATTTCGTTCGTTCGAAATTTCGTCGAGCGAATTTTTTTCAAATTTCGTTCGTTCGAAATTCCGTCGAGCGGAATTTTTTCAAATTTCGTTTGTTCGAAATTTCGTCGAACGAATTTTTTTCAAATTTCGTTCGTTTGAAATTTCGTCGAGCGAAATTTTTTCGAACGAGAAATTTTCAATTTTCGTTCGTTCGAAATCCGATTTTTTGAAATTTTTTCGAAATTCGTTCGTTCGGAATACTTTCGAACACATTTCGAAAAAAAATTTCGAAATTTCCGACAAATTTCGAAAAAAGTTCCAAATTTTCAACGAATTTCGAAAAAAATACCAAATTTCGAAAAAAAAAACCAAGTTTTGATAAGTTTTGGATTTCGTTCCTTCGACCTACGAAATTTCGAAAGTTTTCCGATTTCCGTTCGTTCGAAATTTGTTCGAACGAAATTTTTCAATTTTTCGTTCGTTGGAAAATATTTCGAACGAAAAAATTTCAGTTTTCGTTCGTTCGACATTTTTTTCCAAATTGTACAACTATATTGTCGTGGCTGTAAGTCTGAAACAGTACATAAATGACCCGTGCTCGAAATTACTTGAATGGCTGCGGGAAGTCCAAAAAGCGGAATTTCCATTGTCAAAAATACCATCAGGGTATTTTAGGGTGTTCAGGAGAAGTTTTCGGATCCGGCGCAAAACTTTCAACTGGAGGTTTTTTAGGCCGCTGAACCCGAATCTGGGGTTTATTCCTTGCGAGACTTAGGGTTACTGTAGGTAACGATAGGCACAATGCCTTTTAACTGGCTTTTATTACCTCAAATTTTCGAAAATCGAAAAATGGACCTCAAACTCGTGTTCAGCGTCCCAATTAACATCCACGGGGAAATGTAAAGTCACATCTGAGACTTTGAATAGACTACAGTATACCCACCGTTACATACGGTAATAAACGTAAAATCGACAAAACGACCACAGTTCTGTGGTAGGCAGCCTGGCTAATCCCAAAGTGTTAGGCGGCCCAATTAATCCTAGTTAGACGCTCTCGTTTTTAACATGCAGACCTCTAGTGCAGGCCATCATTATGTGTATAAAAGAGAGCTATCGTTGGTGTCTCATAGGAAGATAGCCGCGCTCATCAGTTTGGCGCGAAATCGTTCGATCAATAGTTTTTTGCTCGCGCGCAATTCTTCCCGCCGAGCGGCGTCGCGGCGATCCTTCATCCAGGGATTGACGATACTTTGAGTGCGAAGCGAGTCCGAATAGCTTTACGTCGGGAGAGGTGTTCTGGGGTGGCATGCACGTACGCGGCTGGTTATGTTGGGGTTAGGCAGGGTTTGGGGCGTCAGCGCCTTTGATGATTGCTGTGCGAGTGCTAGAGATAATCAACAGTTGATGTCTCAACGGGGTTTCGGCTTCCCCATCCTCCTAGGTAGGGTTTGCGAGGGAACGACTTTCCAGTGCTAGCCTAACCCCCTTCAGCCCTCGCGCCGCTATCATCAAACGCGCCGACGCTCAAAACCCTGCCTAGCCCCAACCTAACCCGCCGCCCCTGGGGCTGCATGCATGAGAGCTGCGAAGAAAGTCAGGGAGCCGCTCCGTGTCTTTTGCGCGCAGCGTCGAGTCGCGTGACCGCCCGAACTGTATGGCTTATTTTGATCTGTGGTGGACGTACCTAAATGCACTTTTCACTGAACTCTACGCCTTGCGGCACCTTTTGTCCTCCCAGTTGCTTTTATCATCCTTTTTGAGTATGTGACATCTGTATGTAACCCAACCGTGTCTCGTCTTCGAACGTTTCCAATTTTCGTCGCCCTCACTGATCATTTGACACTCTCTCATTCGCTCACCCGACTCGTTTCATCCTCTGTTTAACCGAAATCGTGAAGGACGTTACGTTTTTTTTGTGATCTATCAAGGATTCTTTGTTTAGCTTTTTATTCAGTCTCAGACGACAAGAAGCCTTCATCGAATCACGATCTCATGCTTAGGCGCAGAGTTCACTGTGGAAAGTACATTTACGCCTGTGACACACCAAGATACGCCACGCACTTCGGGGTTGTCCCGGGGCTCAGCGGTGCGCGCATAGGACGCGGAGAGGCTCCCTGACCTTTTTCGCAGCTTTCATGCAAGCCGCCCCTAGATGTCAGGCTAGCGACTATTCCGTTAAACTACTCCGAACGAGTGACTGTAGGGATCTGTGATATTTCCTACTACCGTCGCTGATGCTAAAGGCAGCGGCAGAATGCATGGGACCCAGTCACGACCTTGTGCTCAGGACAATGCTAAATGGGCGTGAAAGACTAGTTCTGCACTGAGTTTGACCAGGCAAAAATTTTGATAACCGCTTGTGAATGGTGTTAAAAAACCGCACAAAGGGTGACAGCCACACAGACCACGCCTCCTGACATAACCATCGGACTGGATAATACAATACGTGTCTGCGTTTATGTACTGCAGACCTAGATGACTTACAGTAGATAAAATAACGCCTCCAACGATCCATGGCCACTCCATTGTCCATTCTTTCAGAAGTCTTGCAGCTTCAGAAGTGTTAGAAAGCATCGTTCGCTCATATTCAGGTGGATTAGAGTACACAATCTGAAGCGGTTGTTGGAACGCAGTGATTATCAGAGCTGTGCGGAACTCTTTTTCAAGATTTTCGGAAACGGAAACGGAAGAGAAATGGCCAAAAAACGGGAGAGACCAAAACAATTTGGGTTTCCTCATTTTCACGCGTCGCTGTTGCTCATTGTCCGCAGCTCTCATTCAATAACCAATGATTTCAGTCAATAAACTAACACTTATTCCAAATAAGTCACTACGAGGCATTCAACGATTTCGAAGTCTCGCTTCTGACGAATCCGAAAAGGCAACCTCTAAAAATACTTAATATATGCAGCCGCTCTCCAGTGATGTGTGATAATTGCCGTATGCCGACTGCGGTTTGCTTGCCGTCTTAGACTTCACCGTTGCCATTTGCCGAAATTTTATTTTTCGTAGCCGCACACCCCTGGTGCACAGTCTGTCTCCCCAGGAAGCAGTCCAAGCGACACAAGGTGCCCTTCAAGACTGATCTGAAGCCAATTTTCAATTGATCAGCGACTACTTTCTCTTGTTTCGAACCATATTTACCTCTTCGAGTGGATACCAACGTCCGTGTTAAAAAAAAAAAACTCGACGGCGACATGGGAAAATTCTCTCATGATCTGCCTCAAACGAGACTTGCCGCTGCCCGTAGTCACCTCCACCTGCCTCCGACGAGACTCCTTTCTGGAAGAGAGGCTGCACGTGCAAAACAAAAACCACCTCGATTCTTGTTGCTGTCGCGGTGGTAAACAAGCAAAAAAGTGGAATCAAGAAGAAAAGCTCCAAGAAACCATTGAATCTCGGATAAAAAGCGACATATTTTCGAAAACAATCCCCAAAAAGCGTGTAGATTTGTGCTACGCCCATTTCGTGTCAACCACTCTGTATTGATTCATGATGTACAGATGACATTAAACTTTATGATTATTGAGGCGACTCTCGCTTTCTGAGCTCTCTGGAAAGCGAAATATGTGACAAAGGGTGACAACTTGGCGTTCGCTTCTGTTGTGTCAACTTAAAAGCAGGGTTCGCGATAAGAACGACTTTTGTGCTCTCGTCATGAGAATGTAGATTCGCTAATCAAAAAATTAAAAAGAAGTGAAAAAACCCGGAAATTTGCGTGAAAAACGCTCAAAAACGAAGTACAACGGCTAATTACCGGTGTCGGCCAGCCCCCTAATTAACGAGATTTCCATCAATGATTGCTTATCCGCCTTTTATTTCGCTATTAAAGTAGTCAGTAACCTCGATAAATGCTCAAAACTTACTCTAGAAGCAAAACAATAGTTGACAAAACAGGCTTTTTACACAAATCTCGATAATTGGGGGCGGAAGGACACCAAGCAGTAATTTGTTCCTTAGCGTTTCTTCTCCAATTTTTTACTTATTTTCACATTTGTGATGGCCAGATCTACCATTCCATGGAGATAGCACAACAAGCTATTTTATCGAGAACCCTGCCTTTGAAATCTTAAACGAGAGGACATCATATATGCATCATAGGAGGGAAATCAAGGTATACTTTGGATCACGCCCTCGTATAACACTGATATCGACGCGATCCAAAGGTGCTTCTGTATTTATCGAATACCTATCACCTGCCATTTCAAGAACCCACAATTTAGCTCCGCTGGGTGGGGCCACTTACTCCAAAAACCTTCACCTCGCTGCACGTGGAAGGACAGGAAACTTTCACTGTCGGAAAAAAACTGTAAAGTCCGGGGCGACGTCCCCGAATGGAAATCAAAGTGGTCGGACATTCGCGCAACTCCTTCTTCCGAATGGGTTGGTGTGTTTGTCGATTTTTCATTACAACTTTTCCACCCTTGGCGATATATCTTTGCTGGAGGTTGTTTTTGGAATCCCATGAAATTCTGCGTCGAATGGTGTATGGGATGCCCTCACTCCTGTGATAAAGACGAGCGAGCTATGAGCTATGACGAACCCTACCATGGGGCTTGGATATATCGACCTGGGTTGGCTTACTAAGCATGTAACGGTAGGAAACCAATACATAGTTCGACGCAGATTTCGACGCAGATTCCTATAACTGTCCTCACAAGAAAATTTCGGAGGGCCATGAGCGAAAACTTGTAGTTCAAATATTGAAATTCGCAAGAGGATAGAGAATATTTTTTTCATCCTGATATACGACTTCGGCGCAGAACTTCACGAGGACTACGAGAACGACCTTAAAGGCGGTGTTCACGATAAGAATCGTTTTTCTGCTTTTTCACCTATTTTGAAGACGGTCCCATGCTGATTCTAATGATGTTTTTGGAATCGTACGAGACCTTCTAGGAACGGAGTTATGGTCCCTCAAAAATTGAGCTAGGAAAGCATGGTGGACGAGTTGTCCGAAGTTTGTAACTTCCGTCTTTTGCAGCCGATGTATGCGAGCTGACCTGAGTAAAGAGAGAAGTTGAGAATGAAGGGAAGAACGGGGCTATTGATCGGGAACCATCCCTCATCTCACAATCTCGAGCATTCATTTGTTCACGTCGGTGGGCGTGGAAAGTGCATCTGGGGTGCGACGAGCTGACGGTTGTCCAACTTTGGGGCCGTAGGGGACCGTTCCGAGCTCATTTTTCTTAGTTTTTTCAACGGTAGGGTTGCGCTAGGCCCCGCAGCTGCCGATCTCCACCAAAGAATCAGAAATGGTTTTTATCGTGAACACTGCCTTTAACCGGGTGCCTATTATCATAGGGGAAAAGAAGCGAGCCGAAAACCGGTGACATTTTCGAACCATTTGCGAAATATTCGGATAAACTTGTGATCTCAAGAAAGCTGGAAAAAATTTTTTTTTGGAAGAATATTCTATATGCATACAGTTCCGGTCACTAGTGTGTAAACACCCTTTTTTCTCAGAAAATGATTTCAAACGTATCTCGACCGGAAGTTACTGAAACATGATGAAATTTCGATGTGTTATATGTCATCAGAACTATACCTGACACGCACAGTCTACCTTGGGTGGTAGTATAAATGGTGTGTTAAACGCGAATAAACCGCCACCTCCAAGCCGCCAACATACGGCGACAATAATGCAGTAGAGCCGCCAAATTAACGAAAAGAAACCGCCACCTCATGGCCGGCTACGAACCGCGACATAGGTGCCACGGTTTGTTGCCGGTTTAACGAAAACTGCCCTCTGCTTACACATACATTATGCGTGACCTTCGTCCGCATAGGTATTTCCTACACTTGGACACGAACAACGTTTACGGTGGAAAGACGAGGGATCGGAAAGATTATACAAGTAATGCTATATATTTTATTAATTAGGAAGAGCATTCAAAGGGAACTTCGTAATATTTCGCTTGTTCGAAACACGATCAGAACGCAATTTTTTAAATTTTCCTCGGAAATCCTAGTTCTCCTAATTTTTTATGGGCTCCGTGAGTTTTCAGGACCATTCTCGAAAAGACATGATAGGTTAATCATTAGCCTTAATCAGTCAAGTGTGTGTGATCTGACAAAAGTTTGCATTTGTAATAACTTTGTTAACGTTTTTTTAATATTTTTTTCAAACAAAAGTTTTTTGAAAAACAAAAATTTCTCCAAAGGAAATTTCGAGCGAACGAAAATTTGAAAAAATCTGGATGAATTATTTACAAGGTGTTCTTGGGAAGGTAACGCTGAGTGCGAAAAAGACATTCCGAAACTCGTCGAGTAATGCATAAATTCAAAAAATGTCCTGCATTCAACTGAAATGGATAGTTAAAAACCTATAAGATTGATGATAAACTAGATAGTCTACTTTCGTTCTTGAAAAAGAATTCAAGTGTTTTTTTTGAAAGCGTGCAACTGAAGTCTGGCGTCCGAGATCGGGGTAATGGTGTGGTTTCGGTGATTGATGCAGTTGAATTAGTGAAGTATTTGCCGTCTTCTCAAAATGAAACTAATCCCCCGCCCGCAGTTAGTGCTAAAAATATATAGAAACGTTGCTACACACTCATATGCGCATCATGCAAGAAAAAGATTTTGTGCACATATTTCAAGGTTAGAATTTGAAACACTTCGAGTGGCTCTACCAGTGCACCAAAGCAAGTGCGTCGCGGACCCTCAAAAAAATAAGAGGCCACGATCGCACTGATCTGGCAATGGAAGAGGTGTATTCGAATCTTGCAGAAAAAGGAGAACAAATACAGTTGGCGTTAGGAACAAGTTCGCATTTCTTCCCCACAAAACTCGCCCGATACGCCCCGACTAATGCTGATTACACATTACTAAAGCATCAAATCACTTGAAAATCAGTTGCTCGGAAAATTTTCACTTTTTTGCACTAAAAAAGTTGTAGAAACCTGTTCGAAACGCGAGCAAGCAAATAATTTTCTACATACTCCTCATAGCCTACGCTATGCAATAAATTTTGAAAATTAAACTAACCTGATAATAGCGAAGCGAATCAATTTCGGAAGAAAATAAACAAAAGCGGGAGAAGTGTTAGCGCTCGCCAAAAAATTAACAGCTGATTGGGAGGGATTGATTAGTGCCACCAAAGCAGACGGCCAACGTGTTTCAGCAATGATCCCTGCTTTGTTTTTGATCCCTCATCGCCCGTTTCCCTGGCGGAAGCCGTTAAAAGACTATCCCTTGAAACACCTTTCAGTTTTAAAGATTGGCTGACGTTCTTAATCAAAATGGCTAACAGTGCTATCAAAATTCCTTAACCCTCTGCATTAATTTAACTCGTACTTGCCCTCAGTATAGATGGTCAAAACTGTTCCTACTGTATCTTGCTAACCGCATCCAAAAACTTCTCGGGAGGAGTTTTTCGTTCACCGCCAGTTCCTCTCGCATTTCAGCACTATTTCCGTGTTGTCTGCGAGAGTATTTTAAACGCAAACTTACCGCGAGAATGGCACATGTCGGAATTTTAGAGAAAAAACAGACCTGAAAGCGTTTTGGAATCGCTATTTTTCGTAACAAAGGATTTGTTCGATGCGTTTTTATGAAAAGTGTAACAAATGCCTACCACTGAGGGATGTTAGGGTGAAACTAGAGGGAATTCTCTCCCAACTATTAGGAGTCCTGCTCAGATTCAGTGGTGGTTAAACTCGCATTTAACGCGAACTTAACGCCTGTTGATTTGGGTTTAACACCCCCAATTACTACCACCCCTGATGAGGAGAACAAAAACGATTGCGCGGTACTGTAAAAATTTTACCCTATTTCCTCGAGGTATGATCATAGGAATTCCCAACATTCATGTACCAGGTTTCGGTGAACGTATGGTCTTCAACAACAAGTGTGCGTCACTGCCAGAGAGTAGATGGTCTTAAAAGTGAAACCACGGAAAGATAGGACAGAAAATGCTGAACTTTGAGAATTAATTTCTCTAAACTTACAAGCCGCCGAACACTTTCAAGGCAAGAACTGAATAGGCTGTGGGCCTAATAGCTGATTCGTGATTTTGAGAACTCGACTTTATTTTGGGATTCATTGAGTATTATGCGTTCACGCTACGATGTGGCCAAATCGCAGTAATTTTTAGAGACCTGTAGCTGAGGATACTTTCTCAGAGCCTTCTCCACCATGTATCGATCTTCTGTGATGTTCTGTGGATCAATAATAATGAAGCGACCATTTCTGACGCGGCCAAATGAAACATCGTTAACTAGAATAAGGGGTACTCATTTCATGTAAAATTGACTTTTGACTCTAAAACACTGGAGTAACTCTGGAGGTGATTTCGCTAAGTGAGTAAGAGTTAACAAAAGTCTAACCTGCATTTATTTTTCTCCCTGCGCCTTGCTCGGAACGAGCTCCTAAAGCTCCTAATCCCATCGGTATAAGAACCTGCAATTTCAGAGTTGTTCTGAATGCGAAGTCGATTTCCAATCTCGACTGACCAATATTCCCGTATTACTTGGCCCGTGTTATAAAATGCTAGGCATCCACATCATATAGGGTCATGGCTACGTGCATTTACGCATATGCCCCTATGTTTTTATGTGTTCACTAGCTCAGAAGAAAAAATTAAGAAATCTCCAGATTCTGTCATTTCTCTAATCGAGGAGTCAAAGAATCTGGAGATTTCTTAGCTTCAAGGAACGAGATACGAAGACCAGGGTTTGTGGTTGGATTAGGTCAGCACTAAAGGCAGCAGACACGCTCGAAAACTTATTGAGAAAATTACGTTACTTGGATAGCATGATCCCTAGTAAAACGCTCGCGCCGTAGGAAACGTGAAAAACGAGTTAATGCTTCTAAATTTGAGCAATGGAAGTTGAAAAGTTTCAACAAACCCGCCCTTGAGCAGCTCCGCCACTCCGATATACGAGTACGGTAACTCTGGCTGGTTTTTGATGCTTCACAAGGTGAGCGTTCCAGTATAGGCTGTGAGAGCTTTTCGGCTTCGCATACTCGACCGTTTTGTCGTTAATGTTCGTTATTCCAAACGCGCGGGCATAACTCGTTCACTTCTACCCCATAAAGAAAATAACCGCTATTCCCGTATTTGTATGCAGTTTTATATTTAGTCGATTTTTTCGTTAGTTTGCCTCAGTACTTGTATCATGCCTCCGAATTATGTCATAGAATCGATACCATTTTTGATCGTGTCTGCTGCCTTTGAAATGCGGCGATGAGCTCTGATTTTTCATGATTGTGGATCAAAAAGTATCAATCGAATTGTAGTCGTCCTTCAATTCGGTTTGCACCAATTCAAAGGCAGCATGCGAGCAGAAGACCACAAGTGTTTTCTCTTCTAGATCCAAATTTTGAATCAAGTAGAGACAGTTGTTAGAGCTTGAGACCTCATTGCTGCGCATTCATAATGCTATAGCCTCTTGAAAACTGCTCCATGATCTGAAAAAGCGTTTTACCGGATCTGCCAACTAGCACGAAGAGCAGAAGCGCCCCAACAGGTTCCGACAGGCCGTGAAAGATCAAAATTTTCTAATCGCTTCTCCGAGAAAACAGAAACGACTGTCTCCAGCCTATACCTTTTTGGATCCAGCAGCTCGGGGCGGGATACTGCGCAGTTTCACTATCATTGCCTAAGAGATGCTGAGGATATAATTCAACTTCGCAGATGCGACAGACGCCTTCTATTCTTCCTTTGTCTGGCGAGAGAAAGTAGTATTGGCTGCGTCTGTATGTACAAGGCGCTGTTCCATAGGACCTTTAAAGGCAGTGTCCACGAAGAAAAATTTCCCCTTATCTTGGCTAAAACGTAGCCTCTAAGAAGATTAAGAACGGAAGTGCGACGAAAAACGGCCGGTAAGGGGATAAAAATCTCGTAGGCTTGCCAACCCATTGGGCCACTTCGCCCACGTCCTACAACAGTTGCCCTGAATTCGTGGTTAGATGAGCGATGGTCTCCGATCAAAAACCCAGTTCTTCCCTTCATTCTCAACTTCTCTCTTTACTCAGGTCAGCTCGCACACATAGGCTGCAAAAAACGGAGTTACAAGCCTTGGACAACTCGTCCACAATACTTCCCTTGCTGAATTTCGAGAGGCCATAACTCCGTTTCCAGGGGGTCTTGCTGGATTCCAGGAACATCATTGAAATCAGCATGGGACCGTTTTCAAAATAGGCGGAGAAACAGAAAAACGACTTTCATCGTGAACACTATACTTGTTCCAAATGGAATTTATCTCGAATATCCGCCTTTTCGACTATAGTCGGATATTACACATTTTCAAATATTCGACTTTTCGACTGTAGTCGGATATCACACCTTTTCGAATATTCGACTTTTCGACTGTAGTCGGATATCGCCCTTTTTCGAATATTCGACTTTTCGACTGTAGTCGGATATCGCAATTTTTCGAATATTCGACTTTTCGACTGTAGTCGGATATCGCACTTTTTCGAATATTCGACTTTTCGAATAAAAAGTCGACTTTTTTATCCGACTGAAACAGTCGGATATTCGTCCGATTATTCGATTCGGAACATGTAAACTATGCAGTATACTTGTTCCAGATGGAATTTATTTCGAATATCCGACTTTTCGACTATAGTCGGATATTACACATTTTCGAATATTCGACTTTTCGACTGTAGTCGGATATCACACCTTTTCGAATATTCGACTTTTCGACTGTAGTCGGATATCGCCCTTTTTCGAATATTCGACTTTTCGACTGTAGTCGGATATCGCACTTTTTCGAATAACCGACTTGTCGAATAAAAAGTCGACTTTTTTATCCGACTGAAACTGTCGGATACTCATCCGATTATTCGATCCGGAACAAGTATAGTGAACACTGCCTTTAAATGTACGTTTTAAGGTAAATGTGGTGAGGTGATGACAAACCCTGCACCCGAAACTTATGAATAGTTATCCACGGCCTTAATCAGTCGTAGCCACGATAAATGAGACTGAGTTTGAAGTAGCAACAAAGACTGAGTAGTCGCGCTAAGTTGTCTTGAGTATTGACACTCTTTGTACATGAATGTTCTCTATCACCCATCCATTTTCGGACGATTAGGGCAGTTTAGCAAAACAACCTGCCAAGCGTCACCGATTTTAGCACACAGCTGATTGAGGGAATTGCTATGAAATCAGAGCTGGTACAGCTCCAGATATCACCCAAAAGTATTTTTTCGATTATTTCAACAGTTTATTTATTTTTACGTCAGAATTTACAAGAAGCTAATTGACCTAATTGAGGACCTGAACCATTGCTTTTCCTCGTCTGTTCACGCCTTGTGTTTTGATCTGGTACTTGTATCCCGAAAAGGGCTTACCTGTGAGATAATTAGAGGGATGCTGAACATCATGAAAAGTGCTCGCTTCCACAAGATGGACTTCATTTGTTGCAAGATGAGACCCAGTCCTAGTCAAAAGCATACAATTAACCCAGATTTACCAAAGAAGTTAAATGCAGTATCCACGAATATGAGCGTGACAGTGCTTCTCCGAAAGAAAGTATGCATCGGGGACCACTGAAGGATATAGAGGCAGAGGTCTTTATGGGAGATATGTAAAGTTGGCCATCCCAAAAATAAAAACAGATGAAAATTCCGAGATAAAAACCCGAAGGAGCAAGGTAGATTGACTTATTCCTGAGTGTGCGCTTGCCCCCAATTAATAAGATTCTTACAAATGCTTATTTCGTCGTCTTTTAATATGCTCGTTATGTAGCTGCTAAGAGTACACTGACTGTTTAAAAGGAGCAGAATAAATGGCGACAAAACAAGCTTTGAAGGAAATTTCGTTATTTAGGGGGCATACACCCCGCAATCAGCCGTACTAACCTGTGTTTTGTAGCTTTTTACTTACTTCCGCTTTTTTGATAGCGAGATCTGCCTTCTCATGAGGATAGAGCGACAATCGTTTTTATCGTGCACCCTGCATTCGAATCTGACCGCTCTTTTCTGCTCAACAAAGCATTTTCGAACTAGCCCAATCAGGTTACGGCGCGAAGTGTGATACAAGTCATTTTTGGTCCGACCCGCCCCAAGTCAAGCGATTTGCTCAGCACCCCCCCTCCTTGTGAAAAAAATGGTGGCGACGAACAGGGGGGAGGTCCTCACTTCGTAACTTCTTATAGTGGACGAATATTTTGGTCAAGAATACATTGAAGGATCGATTCTATCAATCAATCCTATTAATCCAATAAATAAACATTTACAAATTTTTTAGTGTGATTAATTTATCACGTGATGAATGGAAAGTGCGTATTCTAAGGTCATAACCCAGCGACGATGACACCAAATGTTTAGCGACTGAACATTCATCGATGCCCTGAGAAAGCATAGGTGCAGTTTCGGGCAGGGTACAACGTTTTGTATATGGCTGTACGGATGTGAAAAAGGCACCCAAAATTTTATGGACGCAGCTTCAAGCCGAAAAGCTTTACATAGGGTGGGGTCCATGAGAAAATGTCCAGGATTGTTGTGAAATATTAACAAGTACGAATTTTTAATTAGGGAGTTTCCCGTTGCTTCAACGTGCGGAAAACCTTGTCCTGGACCCCAATAATCAATTTAGTTCCCTTAGTCGCTTCAAAACGGTGTTTGAAGACACATTTTTAAGGGTGATACAATCGATTGTATCACACGTAATTTCTATGGATTTAAATGTGATTGAATCGATTGTAACACACATAAAAATGGGTCTTCAAAGACCGTTTTGAACCGGCTAAAAAACTAAATTAGTTATTCGGGTCCAGAACTAGGTTTTCCGCACGCTGTAGCAACGCGAAACTCCCTAATTGAAAATTCGATAAATACTTGTATATATCTAACCAGAATCCCGGACTTCTGTGGTTTTCATGCTTGAAACCGCACCTATGTGCACTCAGGGCATGAAAACACGCACCGCCCACCCTATGTAGCGTTGTTCGGCTTGGAGCTGTGCCCATGAAATTTTGGGTGCGTGTTCACATCCGAACATCCATGTATTGAATGGGGTTTTCGTTCGCGAAAACGCACCTATGTGCCCTCAAGGCACCAAAAATCTCGTGCTTCAAGTGGGATCGCACCACGTTTGTGGCGTGAATGGGCGATTTCATGGAGGAAACTGCAAGAGATATAACAATGAACATTGCTCTTTCGTACCAGTCGACTATCCATCGTTTTACAGCCTCAAAAAAACTATGGCATTTGGCGGGACTGAACCTGACAATCTTCAATCGCCATAAAATGCATCTTAGTTGACAAAATTCCCGAACATCTGCGTCATTTCGTTGACAGGATAGTTCGCTTGTAATGACCCCGATGACAGCCAATCCTCAACATTTTTGCTGCTGAGATATCCGGCAGCGCTTTGGCGCCAAACTTTATCTGGCCGCGACCCCGCTTCCATGTCGGAATCGTTAACCACGGTCACGCTACTGTCGTCTATTGTAATGCATTCTTTCTCCAACAGTGAATCATCACCTGTTCTTGTGAGTTCCTGCCTCATTTTTACATCTCCATTTCATATCCTGCCTCATTTGTATTGCACAGCTTTTCGTTCACTCTTCAGTTTCTTTTTTAATCTCCTGTCTCATTTCGCCCCCTCAGTTTGATTTCCACTATTTTTTGACCTCTATATTTTATCTACTAAATTTTTACCTCCATACTATACCTCTATACTTTTTATACAAATGGCATACCTCTCGATACCCCTCACCCCTGGTACAAGCTCATCTTTGCTCTTGGTTGGTACAAGGTCCGACCTTCCCCCTCGCCGGACGTCGACGAGTCTGACCCCACCTCTGTGATGCACTACACCTCACGCCGAACTCTGAGCCCAATCCTGCGGGAAAGCTTGTACTCTTCACGGCAAGGGAAACATATAGAGCCTACCGCCTTTGAAGTCACTATCTTTCAAATCCATTAGAGAATCGTGTTTGCTGCCGCCTGACGCACTTGTTAATGAATCGTATTTACTCAGCGAGGTTTTCGCCGTCACCACAGCTCCAACCCTAAAATGATGTGTACGATAATTGAGCAGGAAACTATTAATGGAAACAACTGGTATAGAGTAGAGACTTTCTTTCCGAAGTTGATCTTTGATAAGCAATGTGAAAAAAGAAACCTACTTGAGAAACACATCCTCGAGAGAATTAAGCGACAAACCGAACCCCTCAATTTCAAGAGTGTCTTTGCTTGATTCCAGTTCGACAAACAAACCAGGGAAACTTGAAAGAAAGAAGTCGGCAGCATAATGTGTGATCAGAACGTTTTCATGCCTCACTACACTCCCGTAAGGACCATTCATTAAGTTTCTAAAGAAGAATAATCCTTCTTTCCACATACCTCTTCTGTTGATCTTTTGGTAGATTGATGTTAAGCTGTTTTCCCCGGAACTCAACGACTTTCGCTCCTCGCACGCGTTTCTTGACCACCTAAACTGTAAGCATTTCTAAAAATTCCCGCTCATTTCCTTCACTGTGAACTTGTCGGCACCTCTTCAAGTTCGCGTGGCCTATCGTCAGCACAATCCTTAGTCAACACGATGCTAAGAAGGTATCCAGAGGCAAATCTGAATTAAACAAGTTATCATCCTACAGATATGATGAACTAGCTATGGCACCCTTCTACTTCTCCTGTGGCTCACATCAAACTGACCTGTGTCAACGCAAGAAGACAAAGAACAAGATACAAGACAAAGGTAGAGAGTAATTAAGGAGAAAATGCAAGTTGTGGGAAGAGAACACGGAACGGAACCAGCGGGAAAGGGTTAGGAGTGAGGGCCACCGAAAAAACGTTAGAGGTTAAGCAGTAGGACCGGTAAACCGTAGATAGGTAGATAGATAGATAGATAGATAGATAGATAGATAGATAGATAGATAGATAGATAGATAGATAGATAGATAGATAGATAGATAGATAGATAGATAGATATGAGATAGATAATAGATAGATAGATAGATAGATAGATAGATAGATAGATAGATAGATAGATAGATAGATAGATAGATAGATAGATAGATAGATAGATATAGATAGATAGATAGATAGATAGATAGATAGATAGATAGATAGATAGATAGATAGATAGATAGATATAGATAGATAGATAGATAGATAGATAGATAGATAGATAGATAGATAGATAGATAGATAGATAGATAGATAGATAGATAGATAGATAGATAGATAGATAGATAGATAGATAGATAGATAGATAGATAGATACAGAGATAGATAGATAGATAGATAGATAGATAGATAGATAGATAGATAGATAGATAGATAGATAGATAGATAGATAGATAGATAGATAGATAGATAGATAGATAGATAGATAGATAGATAGATAGATAGATAGATAGATAGAATCTCCAAGCTGGTGACTCATACAATGCGCTGTTTTTACACCCGATTTAGGCGTTTGTAGCACATACTGAAAGGGTCTGCTGCAACCAGCTACAGAGGGCCACACCGAATAAATTTTTCCCTCACTGAAAGAATATTAATGTCACATAGGGTCAGGTCACACAGGGTCAGGTCACACCAACATTGAAGGCACAGTACACCCTCAGATGTTATTAATGTGATTTCCATGTAAATGAGTAGTAGACCTCTCCAGTACACCAAAAGCCGAGTGCGAAGTTTCAGTTCCTCCAAATAAGCGAGATATAAACGATCACCACAGGCCCGACCCACTTATCTCACCACCACAGGCACACCTCTTTCAGAATTTAGAACTAATTTGCGGCTAGATGAGTGAAAGATCTTCTACCACGTCTTCCTTCTTCACTCCATTGCCGGTTGCTCTTCATCCTGGTTCGCTCTCGCGCAACGGCTGCGGACGAAGAGAAATACAGGCCTGAGACAACTCGTCTACTAAAGTTCCGCCCTCACAACGTAGTAATCTTTTAAGAGCCATAATTCCGCTAATGGAGGGACTTGTGCAACTTTGGAAATACCATTGTGATCAGTGCGTGATTTTCCACAAGATAAGCAGAAAACCTGAAGAACAATTTTCGGGTGTTCTGTGCCTTTATTTACAAGATTGTAAGTTAAGTACGCCAGAACGGGGCTACCGTAATCTCACTCGAGTTGGCTCTTAATTTTTCTAAGTTTAGACTCTACTTTCGCTACATCTTGACAACCTGTGGTGCTGTTTTCCTGCTTTGTAATCCAGGCAGATCCTCAACTTCTAACCCCTGGAGAAGGACGGCGTGTGAATGAAGACACATCGCTCTCCACTTCTTTTATGTTCTAGACTTTATCTATTGGAAATCACTAACTTTGTTTACGAGAGCCGAATGGGGGTTGTATAACATCATTCCTGAGATTACGGTAGCCCTGTTCTGGCGCACTTAACTTAGGGGTATGGTATACTTTTGCGACACACGGTCGCGTCCGCTCTGCACAGCGACAGCGACCGCCTCCCGCCCTTTAAACCTGTCGCTGTCGCAGTGCACTGCACAGCGACAGCGACAGTGGCAGCGACAGGCTATGGCACATTTGCAGTATGTCAGCCCTCTGCGACACGTCGCTGCGACCCACACGGGACATCTGTTCCCACGACGGCCGCTGCCGTTGCTCCGATGCGGGTCCCGCCGCGATGTGTGTTAGATTGCACGCCTGTCGCTCATCACAGCAACAATGTATACCATACCCCTTACGTTCTTGTCCTTTATTTCATGCATAATCTTTTCGAGAAGTGGAGAGAATGCGATTAATGGCGGCAATCAGGGGTGGGCAGAATTCTGTTTAGGAAACAGAAAACAGGAAGACCAGTTCTAGAGAGAACAGAAAATCGTAAAGAAAATCAATAAAAAAATGTTTCGCGTATAGTTTATAGAATTAAATTTTTGCATGCCCTCAAGCGACTATTCATCGTCTCAGCTCCGTCTAGTTGATGTACAACTATAATTTTCGATGCGAGAATATCGAACGTCTATGCTGTGGGCCCAACAAAGTGAGACAAATACAAAGTATAATAGTGCCGCTGCGGCTCCGCGATAGTGCCGCTGCGGCTCCTCGATAGTGCCGCTGCGGCTCCGCGGTAGTGCCCTTGCGGATCCGCGGTAGTGCCGCTGCGACTCCGCGGTAGTGCCCTTGCGGCTCCGCGGTAGTGCCTCTGCGGCTCCGCGGTTGCGCAGCTTTGGCTCCGCGGTGGGGCCGCTGCGGCTCCGCGGTCGGTAGCCGCGCTCTGACAAAACTAGAACCGACTGCGAGTAACTCATATGAAATGAGTCATAAAACAACTGTGTGGTCATCTCGCGTTAAGTTCGCGTAAAACTGCAACATAACGCGAGCTGACAGAGAAAATAACTTTGGGGCATTGTTTTACACTATGCGTATCTAGTATCTCATTACGTGGCATGCTAGTGCGGTGCGTAGTTTCAGCAATGTTCCATCCCTTTCCTAAAATCTTCAAATAAAAAGCTCGCGTTTAGCTGCAGTTTACCGCCAACTTACCGCGAACTTACTGCGAGTTAACTCGCGCTTTCAAACAGATTTACTACCACCCCAGATAACTCAAAACCCCGGATAACGGTTGAGCGAACAAGGGATAATCGGATTACCCCTAGTGCCCACAGAGCCGCAAGCATAGGCCGTGTTTCCTTTCAATGTGTTTTGCCGAGTTTCGCCGGAAAAATAACAAAAATTCCGGCAAACGACAAACGGCAAAAAAGTCTCAAAAATGGCCGGCAAACGGCAAACGGCAATTGCCGCACATCCCTGATTCCCAACCAGATCGCACTCACTTTTGCTTCAGAAAAAGCGAAGTTCCACAGCAAACTGAACGACCCATATGCATTATGTAGATGAAGTCACCCATAGCTTCTGCTTCATCCATGTAATGAGTGGAGAGTAGTATGCACCTAATACGAAGTAGTAGTTTACTAGGTTCATCATTGGGGGCGCAAATAAATTTCTATGAAATAACGAGAGATTGCGTAAGTAACTGTATTCTACCCCTCCTTTCGAGCTGGGATACCGTTAAGAAGGAGTGCGGATCCCAGCTGGATTGGCTCAAAACAGCACTAGCCAGCAGCGCATCATCGCTAGGTTTATTTGGCGGTGGGCTACGTTCATGTACCGCTGAGTACACCTTCGGGGTTCTCGTTTGATGGTGGTTTAAGAATGCAGAGATGCGGTACCGTCGGAGACGAGCGTAGCCCAGCACTCTCCGAACCAAACAAAGATGTGTTGCTAAACTGATAAGGTTTTCACAGCGAATTCATCTGGGGCCATTCTCGTTTATGAATCGCAGCTATATCGCAGTTGGTCACGTCTAATTTGCTAAGAGACAAGTGCTTCGCAGTCTACAAAATGGAGCAGGTTACCGGTTCTTCTTGTTTTTCGCCACTAACTCCTCCACCGTTCTTCTAGACTGTGGATCCATTCCCGCAGTAGGTTCATCCAGCATGACAATACGAGAACCTCCAATGAATGCCATGGCCAAACACAGTTTCCTCTTCTCACCACCAGAGATTTGGGAGGCCAACTTTAAGAAGTCAACATTAGGACATACATGCATGACACACGTTACAGCTCACTCAAAGCTTTTACTTCGGGGTGTTCGAATAGGAACACAACTTTGAAGCTGACTTCGAAATTTTGTTCAGAAAGGAGTAGCACTTATTTTCAACTCCATGATTTATGCTTCACAGCTATCAATAACACTCCACCGCTTTATTTTTCAAGAGTAGATGACCTCCAAATAAATAGAATTGAAGGCAGTGGTCGCGATCAAATATGCTTGTCGTCTTTTTCTCTCCAAATCCTTTCCTGGGTCTCGAGTAGTAGGACCTATGAGAAAAAATCGCGAAAAAACCACCGTTTCGGGCCGAATTTGAAACCTGAACTTTCTTGTCTTTTGATGGTGGACGAGCCCTCTCCACATCATCGGCATCGATGACCTCTTATATCAAGAACATCAGCTAGCTTGAAATTGAATGTTAATCAATGAACCTTCGAATTTATGTACACATCTAGTCAAAAACATTGACTGAAGTGAGCCTTTCATTATTCAACTGTTTTTATTCGTTAAATTTGCATTTATTTCGTCCTCTCAATGTCGATGATTTTTGACTGCTCGGCATGAGACTGCGATCTGTTTCGTCATCGCTGTGCACGTGTGCACGAACTAGCTTCTTTGGGCCCTAAAAACTCTATTTGTAGACCGTTTTTCACCGCGCTACCTTCATAGTTTTTCAGGTGTTTTTGATCTAAGCTGATTTTTGTTGTTTTTTCGATAACGTTTTTCATCGTGACCACTGCCTGTAAGCCTGACGGTCCCTCTACCATCCACCCAAGAATTCGGCCGCCCAGATGCGGGCTCTATTATAGTTCCCGTACTTCCTCACTGCCATGGCGTGCTGCATTGAGCGACAAATGTGGTAGTCGGGAAAACCTTGGTCTGAACAAAGGATGAGCGGAGTACCGCTTTTCGCGTTCCGAAAACCGCAGAAAACGCTGGGAATGCAAAATATCGGGTCATCTGAGACGTAAGAAAACATCAGATGTTTTCTGAGTTTTTTCGCGTTTCGCGTTCCGGAAACCACATTTCCGTGCATATTCAGTCCTTTCGCGCCCGATTTCAGAAACCCGAGAAAAAAATTTTTGTTCCGAAATTTGTTCCGAAACCCGAAAACCGATTTTCGAAATTTCATATTTTTGTTCCGCTCATCCCTGGTCTGGACTGGATGGTGGATGCGCCATAACATTTCTCCTCAACTCCTAAATCTTCCAGTCGACAATTCATAGGAGAACAGTATACAGTTTTCACAGCAAAAGCACGAACTCGTATAGCAGCCCATGTTTTCACTATTAGAGTAGCTATTGTTTATAGCAAGTTGATGCACAAAACTGCACACATAAACACCTTGTTGTGTTACAAACGTTTTGCTAAAGATAGTGTTTTTTGATGATTTTCGTTCCCGAGTTTTTCACTCGAAACAATGCGTTGACCACCAACTCTTACCAAAATCACGAAGAGACGGCTAGAAACGCACCAAAGCGTTTTATTTTGAGAGTTTTTTTTCTGGTTTGGAATAGTTTCTCGACTGAATGAACATGTTCATAGTGGTTGTCACTGAAAAAATGGGGCCAATCGACAATGAATAAATCTTATTCTTCTTCTTCCTAGCGTTTGTCCCACGTTGACGTAGGGTCCGCTTGTTTGGTTCTTGTCCTCCACTTATTCCTGTCAGCTGCGTCCTATGGAGTGAGTCGTGCCTCAGCCATCTCGGTTTTCACGCGGTCGAGCCAGCGCGTATTCGGCCTACCTCGCGGCCTGACACCAGCCACCTCCAAGTTGAGTGCAGTTTTGGCCACGGAACTAGCGTCTTTTCGTTGAACATGTCCAAACCATCTCATACGGGCTTCCCTCATCTTTCCATTTATTGGTGCAACTCCGAAGAAAGGCATGCACAGTGTCGCTCGTGACCCGATCCCTCAGACTGATACCCAATGACCATCTGAGCATTCTCATCTCCATGGTGTGCAAGAAAATGAATGAATATTTTACGTAAAACATATTAGTTGGGGTCCGAAAAAAGGTACGAGGCAACAGAGGATATAGAACTGCAGAAGACGGTTTCACAAAAGACTTCATTGTGACGACGAACCGTTCCTGAAAGAGTTAAGGAGCAGAGGGAGATTAAAAGGTTTCGTGCCCTTCCGGTGCGTTTTTCTCGATTTCTTCGTAAAATCGGTTCTACCCGGGGGCCAGGAAATTGATTTAGCGATTAATCTAAAATCGAAGATTATCGTGAACAGGCGTTAAGGTCAGCATACAAGCTACTAAACGTGATTGAGATAATAGAATGATACGGCTCACAACACAATGCCTACTCATTTTAAAGCGTCAAAAACGACCCATACTGACGTTACATGACTAATTGCAAGAAGTTGGCCTCGCCCCTTTATCTGCCCGCTGCATTTATTTGCGTCCTCTTTCAAAGCAAGGGTTCTGGGCCATTCTCACCGTCGTCGATGTATGTGGTTCACTTATTACACTGACTATACCACTCGCATTTGTGTTATTGTGCTGTTATTGTTTTCATCGATTTCAAAGCGGCATTCGCTTGCATACATTGGCCTTCCAGGAAAAGGAGCGCGTGCCTCAAAAGTTGTGAGACTCCTGCAGTCAATGTGTAATGGTTCGACCAGCTGTGTACAGATTGGAGACCAATTCTCGGAGGACTTCACTGTCAGGATAGGGGTACGCCAGGGAGAAGTCGTTTCTCCTTTGCTGTTTAGCATCCTTGTCGACGCAATAATGAGGACAGTCTTTAAGGTAGGACAGGAGTCCAGTATGGCAACAATGGCTTCCTCACCGATTTGATGTTTGCTGACGACAGCACCGTTATAGCTGATACCGATAAAGAGATTGCGAGCACGACATCTTCTATTGCAGGAGTAGTCAAGTCGTATGGTTTGAAGATCAACAAGAACAAGACAAAAGTCTTGGCGACCGACGGATCCCGGGCCGTTATCCATTTTGAGGGCGACCCCCCTGAGCAAGTGGAAAAATTCAAGTACTTGGGATCGGTTGTACAAGCAAGCAAGGTGGCATGCACAGCAGAGATCCACGGCAGGATAGGACAGGCTTCACCAGCGTTCGCCGCCCTGAAAAGGTGCGTTTGGAAAAGAAATATCATCTCATTGAAGACGAAGATCCGGCTTTTCCGAACACTAATACTGTCGATCCTTCTATATGGATCAGAAAATTGGACGTTGTTGAAGTCGGATGTCAGCTAGTTGGAGGTGTGAAGTGTCTGCGGCAACTGTTGGGCATATCTATTCGCGATAGTTTTCGGAACACCGTTATTCTTGAGAGATGCGGAAACCAGCCATCCATCGAAGAGCAGATTCATTCACGTAGGGTAAGATGGTTTGGCCATGTGTGCAGGATGGGTCCGAGCAGATTGCCGTACAGACTTCTGTGGAGGAATCGAGTCGCAGAGTGGGAGATTGAAAGAACAGTCTCTAAGGTAACTTAGCTCAAGCAAATCACCGACGGTCTGAAATCTATCCGGTGCAGTGTGATCAAAGCCAGGAACCTTTGCAGAGACCGTCAAGAATGGAAGCGTGTTATTCAGGCTGTCCATACTCCAGTGGCACCCACAACAGTTTATTGGTTGAGTGGTCGACCTGCTCCACCAGACGCCAGCTAGGGAATAAGTAAGTAAGTACCAGGTTGTCCAATAATTCTTGTCCGAAAATTTCACCATTTTTAATTTTTTTCAACTTTATTGAAAAACAAGTCTAATTAACAATATAATCACCACAGTTATCCACAACAGTGGCCCATCGATTAGGCAGGTCGCCGATGCCTTTCTCCCAGAACTCCGACGGCTGCGACTCAAAGAAGTCCGCGATGTCGGATTTAAGGTTGTCGTAGTTGGTAAATTTTCTTCCGGCCAAATGGTGCTTCAGCGGGCGGAACAAGTGGTAGTCGGAGCGGGAGAGGTCCGGGGAATACGGCGGATGGGCAACCGTCTCCTAGCCGAGCGTCGCCAGCTTCTGCAGGGTCTCCTTCGCCACGTGGGGGCGCGCGTTGTTGTGCAGCAGGTCGACCGAGGCCAGTTGGGGACGCTTTTCTCGGATGGCGGCGGCTAGTTTCTCGAGCTGATCGGTGCAGATAGAGGTGGTGATCGTCCTGCCTTGCGGGAGCAGCTCGAAGTACAGCATGCCCTTGGTGTCCCACCAGCAGCAGAGCATGATCTTCAGCGGGTGCAGGTCGGCTTTCGGCGTCGTCGGCGGGTCTTCTCCGCGCGGGATCCAGACGGCACGGCGGGCGACGTTGCCGTAGAGGACGCAGCTCTCACCCCAGTGACCAGGTCTTCGAGGAACTTCTTGCGATGCGGACGAAGGAGGAGGGAATGGCAGACGACCACGCGGCTCTGCTTGCTGGCGTCCGTCAGACGGTGGGGGATCCAACGGGCCAGAACTTTGTGGTAGCCGAGTAAGTTGAGTCGATTGTGGATGGTGGAATTGCTGCAGTCGAGCGTCGTCGCCAGTTCACGGGTGGTGGCTTCCGGCTTCTCCTTGATACAGCGACGGACTTCGTCATCATCCACCGTAGAAGGCCTCCCGCTGTGCTCCCTGTCCTCGAGGCTCGTGTCGCCGCTCTCGAAACGATTGAACCAGCGGCTGACTGTGCGTTGGGACACTGCATCCTCCTTGCACGCTCTGTAGATGTTGGCGACCGCGGTGCCCGTATCGTTGCCCAGCAGCCACTCGTAGTACACGAACGTACGAATTCGACCTTGGTCAATTTTAGCTTGTACTGGTAGCTAGACGCGGCGACTGCGCCTTATAGACCCCTAGCGTAGAACTTTGGGGGAACCTTCTAGAAGGTTCTTACACTTGCCTGATATTATAACACTTCTAAGGAAAATTATAGAATTTTGAAAATTTTCGGACAGGAATTGTTGGACGGCCTGATACCACCCGCACACGTCGCTGATGGTGAGAATGGCCCGGAACCCATGTTTTAGAGGAGTACGCAGATACAGGGGGCCGGCAGATACAGGGGCATTTCTTACTCATGTAGAGTCACTATGGATAGCTTTTGACGCATCAAAAAGCGTAGGCATTGTATTCTATGCCATGTTTAAAAGCAGCAAACACGCACCAAAATGATATCGATTTATCCTCTGGTTCCGAGTCAGATTTACTGTTCCCTCGCGAACCTGTGCAAAGCGAGGGTAGAGACAGCGAGAAAGTGTGGGGAGAAAAAGACGCAGCGTACGCGCGCAGAAGCACGCGATGAACGAAAATAAACCACACTCGGAAACAAAGGACAATGACATGATTTGAAGGCTGGGAGCTGAACGTATGGGAATCAAACAAAAAAACAACTAAAAATGTATGAAAATAGAGGAATAGCGGTTGCTATTGCTATCAGAGGATAGTGGACGAGTTACTCCGCGCGTGGTTCACACAGCAAATAGTAGCGACAAAACGGCTGAGATATCAAAGCCGATAGACGCATACAGCCTGTGCTAGACCGTTCACTTCGTTGTAGGTATCGAAAACCAGCCAGAGTGAATGTGTTCAAATGATCATTATGGACGAGTTTGTAATGGTGGGCGGAGTTGTCGACGCTCATGGGAGGGGTTGACGAATTTTTTCAACTTACATTGCTCAAGTTTAGTAGTTCTGACTCGTTTTTGATGCTTCCAAGGGCAGAATCCTTTTTTATAGGCGATATACGTAAGCGGTATACGTAAACGGCGATATACGTAAACGCAGTTATCTAGCAAATTTCTCGATCGTGTCTGCTGCCTATAACAGATTTCCTAGAGAGCAAATAATTGGTAGGACTTTTTTTGTTCATCCACCAGCTCCCTGTTGTATTTTGCGTCTTCTTTTTGCAAATTATTGTAGTTTTCCTTCTTTTTTTCATGATGTCTCACGTGTCGTGATAAATCTAATATAATCTAATTTTCAAGAGGTGCTAGCGAGCACTCACATAGATTATCTTGTTTTGAATCTAGCAACTTCCTCTCGATAGAATGCCTATCCACCTTATCGTGCAGCTGTGAGTGATTACAGATAGGATAACCTTACAGGGTTTCGAATCACCGAACAGCCCTGTCTTTTTGAATCCCAGCATACTTAGAATGATCTCCTATCCGTGCAATCCCGGCTTCAGGGCTGGTATTGATTGCTTAATGACAGGAAAATTCTTCTTTTTGTAAAAAAAAGAACACACCCATGATTTAACAGAGGGAGTAATCCAATCTAAACAAGATTTATTCCCGCTCAGCCTTGTTCGAGTTACTGATCCCCAACGATTCGCTTCTCAAAATTTTGAAATTTGTTCAGCGACAGATCAGTGGGAAGCAGCCGAGGCGGGTAATCCGTTGACTAACTAGGAACCCTCGCATGGTGTTCCCAGGGATCAGAAAGTTGATGAATGTTTTCTAGTCGACTCTGTCACGCTCTTTTTGAATCTGAACTCGGATTTTGTTGCGGACATTTGCGAAAGAAATGTTATAGCTTGGCAAAGTTCATATTTCCTGCAGCTGAGCTGAGCGTGACGTTTGTAGTTCTTGGATGAGTTTGACTTGAAAGCTCAGTAGAGGGTTATTCGACATACTGAGCCTGGATTCTATGCCGGTTTTTTGTTTTTCGGAAGAATAAGCTGGGTATCCATGAGTTACAGATTTGAAAAGGTTAGAAGCCTCTTATTGTTTGTTAAGCGCCTTTTTTTCTTTTTTTGCATTAGTGCTTGGAAAATCTGGAAACCGATCTCATATGTTCAGCGCCAAAACTACCCTACTTAGCAAATTTTGGGTCAAGGCAGATTTTTCAAACTTTGCACAGACTGGGAGCGTTTTGGACGTTACGGATTTTTGATTGGGCGTTTAATTAATATTAATTAATATGTCAACTAGAGGGCTCTAAAACGGTTCGAAATAATTCCTATATTTCACGCCAATTCCTTTCAGGTGAGTTATTCGGGGGTGCTGATCACGAATCTGGGGTTTCTTTGTTGATTTTCCGGAGTTTTCGACTTGATTCGTTCAAAGCTTCCCATCCGGGATGAAGCTGATGGCAGATCGCGACTTTTGACGCTTTCTGGGGTGCTACGATGTAAATGGATCGAATTGTTGCTCTGGGAGTTATTCGCAGTGTTTAACATGAATCTGCGATCCGTTTACCGATTTTTGATAGATTACGGTAGGTTACGGTGAGTGTGCGGCAGCTAGGTCAAAGTCCCAGATTTGGTTAAAAATCATCTCAAACATCCATCATCTTTGACATGGTGAGGATGGCCCCTGCGAGGTTCCCTAGTAAGCTTAGATTGACTTGAAGACAGACCTCATTAAAATGCCGTTCAAGAAAGGTGGCCTTTTTTTCCGTGTTCATTGCCTTCAAAAATTCCATTAACACACTAGCATTGTCGCAACCAGCGAAAGAACTGACTGGGGTACAATGTCCTCTACGAATGTTTCACAGTGTTTTCAATGCAAATCGACCGCGTTTTCTCACTGTTTAAAGTAGTTAAACGTAACCACATTTTCTACGAAGTACAATACCGCCGCTACCCAAGGGAAAAATGGGCGAAATGGGCAAAGTGGGCAACTAAGGCCCCGGTCAGACTTCGTCGAAAAACCTGCTGAGTCCGACTGAGTCCGAATGAGTCCGGGGTGGAAAAACTTGCTGAGTCCCACTGAGTCCGGTTGCCCCCAGCGCCAACCAACTCCTCTGCGAAACACGCAAATGATAGTGACGATTATCACTTCAGCTGTGAATCGGAACGTGTTTGGTGACTGATTTTTCTTGTTTTCAACATGTCTGAATCTGATTTGCATATCAACAGTACGTGGGTCAGAGCGCAAACGGCGAGAGTCGAGATGCGGCGGGACTCGGCAGGTCGCAGTCGGCCGAAAAAAAATGCACCCAAATCACGTGAAAAACACCTATATCGACCGGGTGGGGTAAGGATGATTTCGGTGGGACTCAGTGGGACTCAGTGGGACTCAGTCGGACTCAGTCGGTGCATTGGCCCCGCCCCGGTTGATTTTTTTACACCCGTCTTCCACGAATTCGATGCGTATCGACCCGATGGGACTCAGTATATCCACCGACTATAACGGGGGCCTAAAGCGTCATTCGGCCACAACTCACCTCAAAGTGCTACGTTTTTAATTTCGAAAACGCCGAAATGTACAGCATGTCGTGATCTAGTCAACCATGCAAAAATATTTTGCGAAATTCGCGAGCAACAATATTTTTAGGCTAAATACATTTTCATTTTGACCATGCTAGAGATCGCGTACGGTTGTTTTTGATCAAATGGGCTCGTTATCTTGTGATAACATTTTCAAATTCATAACTAACTCCACCTTAAAAAATCGTTTCTAAAGAAAATTCCTGGTTTCATCTCATATAGTTAGATTGCTTGTGGCACGCTGGACATTTTGGTCCTTTCGAAATTTAAAACGGAGCACTTTGAGGCGAGTTGTGGTCGAAAGACGCTTTAGTTGCCCACTTCGCTCATTTTTTCCCTTAGATAGCGGCGGTATTGTACCTGTTGTTCATTTTTTGAATACAATTTCTCTTCTCGAAATACTACAAGGCGAACAACTGAAGAGCACAGCACGGAAGCAAGTGATGGTCGATTGATGGGCGTCACGTTTCATTGCAAAACCACCTCACGCGATTTCTCGGTAGGGCAGCGTCAATACCGAGAAATCGCATGATGTGGTTTTGCAATGAAATGTGGCGCCCATCGATCGACCATCACTTGCTCTCATGCTGTTCCTCCATTTGTTCACCTTTTAGCATTTTGAGAAGGGAAATTGTTCCCGCTGTTGTGCGCTTCTCGACGCTCCTCAACGCTGGAGCAGCCCGTGCCCGCAAATGAACACAGGCAGATACCCCTACCTCGTGTTGGTTGGATTGAAAACGTTTGATCGGGTGATCAATCGCTCGAGTCGGCGCAACGGCTGATGATATCCCACGGTTTTCGGCCATTGTTATACCCCACGACAGGCCGCAGAGCAGTGCTACGTCGCTGTCGCTGAGGACCAGCGGTCGCTGTCGCTCAGGGCCAAGAAACACCCGGCACGATGACGAATTTGGCTGGGTCGCTGTCGCTGACACCCGTCGCAGTGCACTGCACTGCAACGGACAGCCGCGACAGCGACCGATTACCGCACGGTTTCCACATTTCGGGCATGAAATCCCCCTTCGAGCCAGCGACCGCGACAGGTGCTGCAAACTGTTCTTGCCACAGCATTTTCCTACTGTGTGGGTCTGGTCCCGACACGATTTGTAACTGTTTACCGCACCTGTCGCGGTCGCAAACTTTTGGTATAACAATGGCCTTTGACTTCCGTGGTGGGATTATGAAAAACAAGGGCAGTAGGTTTGCTGCCGGTTTAAAGCCACCTGCTTTATTCGTGGTCTTTTATGGGGATTGAATTCTTATCAGAACACCCCAGTAACATTCCTACACATACCTTTTTCTTAAAATTCGTCATATTCAAATCTGAATATAAACCGTTTGCTTCCAGTTGCCAATTGCCGCTTCCTCGTTTTAGTGTGTGGAAAAACCACATATGATCTTCGACAGTCAGTTTCGCGAAAAAACAGTTGAACTGTGGACAGTATCCCATGAGCGAACGACAGACGGTTAAATTGCCACCGACACAAATGTTTCTTTCAAATATAGTGATCGACCCTAAAATGGTAAATGCTCTGTCGTTTCGTTGCCTATTTTATTCGCCTTCGACTACTGTGTTGCCCTTCTTATCGAAAGCGTCCTCTTTACGTTTGCGAGCGTCTGCCTTTCATGATACTCTTCCAACGATTTGTGAGAAGTTAAGATGCCCAAAGCTTCTCGTCACTTACTCGCTTAGACTACGTAAATTCTTGCCGCAAATGCGGAAAAAAGTAGAAGATTTTTGCCTTGACCGATCCACCCTGTCCTGATTCTTACTAGAAAGAAAATCCCAGCTGCGACCAACAGCAATGTCGTTTCTTTGCCTCGGCCTGCAGCATCTTGTCGGTAAAAATTGTATTTGGCACGGTCTCCCAGAAAACTGCCCGGAGTCATCATCCAGGGCCAGCCATAATGTCAAGTAATCATTCCCTGAGGTGACTACACAAACGAAGAGCAAACGGCGTTTTTGTGTTCAACGTAGCCAGCGTGATTGCTGTTCAACAGAGGCTGTCCCTCAAAAAGGTAAGTTGTACACTTTTCAAAAATTTAAATTTCTGCATCTTCGCTTCTATGTGAAGTTTCTAATGCACCAAACTCCATACCTGAGTACTTCAAGGTAGCCTTCAATCGCCGGTATTTATTTTGTGAATTATTCGACAATTTTTTTGATAAATCGAAAAATATATAACAAAATTCAATTTAGAAGTAAAGCATCAAAATCATAACATGGATATCACGGATTGAGAAATAGTTCGTATCATCCAACTACGCAGTTTGGTGCCTCAAAGACTGCGCTTAGAACTAAAATTGATTGTAGAAGTTGCAAATGAAATTGCGAGTGAATTGAGCAATTTCGGAAAATCTATTTTGGTCCTCTCATCTTGTCCTCAGAGGAGTCCAATGTTCAATCACGCATAACTTATTCGATGCCCAAAGCGATGGGGAATGTGAACATTTTTTTTTAATTTCAGGACTCGGACCATACAGTAAATTTTAATGTGCATTTCATAGGAGTGATTTTTTACAGCAAGCCATAAAGAACAGTATTATGAAGTAAGGAATGCGCTTTCGAATGTAACATTACGCTTTTTCAAAAGAGCATAGTCAATTAGAGAGAAAATGGGCTCTCAAAATACGACAAAACCTTATGCACCAAACTGATAGACCACTGATCCAAGAGTAACGGCTCTTTGACCCGACTGTGCGTTTTGAAGTTGTCTTCAGAAACAAGACTTTCTGGCTAATTGTTGTTGAATAGCCACTAGGACGCAAGTGCTATAGGCCGCTTTGAAGGCAGTGTCCACGATAAATACCATGTCTGATTTTTCGGTGGAGATCGGCAGCTGCGGGGCCTAGCGGAACCCTAACATTGAAAAAACTGAGAAAAATGAGCTAGGAACGGTCCCTTACGGCTCCAAAGTTGGACACTCATCAGCTCGTCACCCCCAGATGCACTTTCCACGCCCACCGACGTGAACAAATGAATGCTCAAAATTGTGAGATGAGCGATGGTTTCCGATCAATAGCCCCGTTCTTCCTTTCATTGTCAACTTCTCTCTCTACTCAGCTCAGCTCGCATACATCGGCTGAAAAAGACGGAAGTCACAAACCTCTGACAACTCGTCCACCATGCCTTAGCTCAATATTTGAGGGACCATAACTCCGTTACCTGAAGGTCTTGTGCGATTTCAGGGATATCATTGGAATCAGCATGGGGCCGTTTTCAAGATAGGCGGAAAAACAGAAAAACGATTTTCTTCGTGAACACTGCCTTTAAGGCTCCGTCCATAGCAGACGTCCTAGCGTCAAGTGACCGTAAAGTGACGCTGGGGATTTGCATCTTTAGCAATTGTTATTGATCTGACTCCCCAGCGACCACTGCAGCCGGCCAGTCTCTCATAGTGACCGTAACGGCTGTCACTAATATCGATACCATCGTTAACCACGTGCAGTCCTCGGACACGTTGATAACGCCAGCCATCGAGCGTCATGCGCTAGCGTTTCAGCGCTGGCGCATGATGCTCCGATGCCTGGCGCTTTGCCGCTGATCGTCTGCTATGGACCGAGCCTAAACGCCACTCAAGCTAGTGAGTACTCAGTCGCTGGCTGAGCGATTGTGACGGCGAACGACGCTTGTGATCGTCTGCAGTCAGCAACAACGATTTCAAAAGCAGGGCGATAAAAACGATTTTTTGAGCACTTTTCATGAGAATGCAGATTTGGTCATCACGAAAGCAAAAATATGTTGAGGAGAAAAACGCATAAAAAAACAGGTAGAACCACTGATTACAAATGTCCGCAAGCGACCCCCCCAATTAACCTCTTTTTCACGATTGTTCGTTTCTCTGTCTTTTGTTCTGCTCTTGAAATAGTGAGTAGTCTCTAGAAAAACTCAGGAATAACTTTAGAAGCGAAACGAATGTTTAAAATTGGTGACGGGAAGGCACCAAACAATAATTGGTTCGAGTGCGCTTCTTCTATAACTTTTCACTTATTTTAATTTTTGTCATGGCCAGATCTACCTTCTCATTATGATAGCTCAAGGACCGTTTCTATCTCGAACCTTACCTTTAAAGGTAGTGTTCATGATTTAAGGAAAATCGTTTGTGAGCTTCCAGCATATATTGGAAGCTTTGGTAACCATGTTGAAATAACCGTGAAAAAGTTGCTGAAACTGCTTTTCCGGGCCCCTTTTTCTTCGTTTACAGACCCCATTCAACCAATCGACCCATGAGAAAGGAGGAGTCGATCGCTACGAATCGCTGTTTGGACCCATGATCTCCCGATCAAATCCCGTTCATCATACTCTTAGGCAGCGTCCATACGTCGCGAGAGCGGGCGCTCCCGCTGTTGTGCGCCTCTCGACTCTCCTCAACGCTGCCCGCAATTGAATGCAGGCGAACACCCCCGACCTCGTGTTGATTCGATTGGAAACGTTTGATCGTGCGATCAATCGCCCGAGTCGGCGCAACGGCTGATGATTTACCACGGTTTTCTACTTCCGTGGTGGGATTATGGAAAACAAGGGCAGTAGTTTTGCTACAGATTTAGTGCCACCTGCTTTATTGAGGGAGCAGTGAGCTTGAAACTTGCTGCTTGCTTCGTGGTGCCGGCGTAAGCGTGCGAGAGCGAGCGGGCGAGGGCGCGCGAGAAGGAGCGCCTATGAGCGGCTAGCAAATCGTGTGCCCACGATGATCATCGATTTGGCGTAATCGCACGCTCTCGCCACGTATGGACGGAGCCTTAGCTGAGTTCTAAAGGAAAAAGTTTGACCAATATGTGCAGAAAGGATATTCATGACGTAATCCTATGATATATTCCCTCAAATTCCACTCATTTCTACTATATCACCTGTTGAGCAATTACATTCTTCTCTCATTTGGTGAGTGGACGTAACAGATGATCGACCCAAAGGAGATTCCCAAACCCAGAAAGACGTTTTTCAACTGGAAAAAAACTCCATTTCGATACTTTTTTTGAGACTGCAGAGACACTTGAATGATTCAACACAAAAACAGGAATTTGGTTTTCAGCGCGTACGATGCTTTTAAGAAGTTGCCTATTTTTGATTTGGGTCCCTTTAAGAAGATTAAGAACGGGAGTGCGACGAAAAAACGGTCGGGCAACGGGTGAAAATCTCGTGGGCCAGCCAACGAATTGGGCCACCCCGCCCACATCCTATAACAGTTGCCCTGATTTCGTGTTACCGTAGAACAGACGAGTTTTCGAATATTCTTCATCGCGAAAGGTTCTACTGTGCTTATCTGGGCCAATTTCAGGTCCGCAATTGCGTCTCAACACACTTTGCGGCCGCGCGCATTCGAGTCGGAAGAGCTTCCAGCGCCGCAGCTGCCGATCTGTAGACTCTAGGCGTGTTTTGGAAACTGGAAACTGAACAAAATTGAAAAAACTGTATAAAAAGCCACATCGAGTCGGCTTTGACGCTGGAAACTCGACTGACTCGAGCGCGTGCGGCCGCAAAGCGTGTCGAGACGCAATTGCGGACCTGAATTCGGCTCAAAGAAGCACAGTAACATCCCTTTGTGTATATTGGGCCCTCTTAGTTTTTAAACAATTGTTAGTACAGGAGACTGAAAACCAAACAACTTACCTGAAAATTTCGAAGGGCGAAACCATTTCCCCCCACGTCAGGTTCAATGCGTTGTCCGTTGTCTCCCTACAGAAAACGCATCGAACCTGACACATAAACAGACACAATTAATTTCTTTAGAGATTCCTTTGAATAATTTCAATCCTCTAGTTGAGTGCTCTGTAGGGAGCTTTTTCTACTATTCCCTACTTAATGGACTCACCTACTCAAAAACATCGAGGACTATGATACGGTTTTTATCGTGAACACTGCATTTAAGCACATCAGAAAACCCTCAGAGAATGATTTTGAGGCACATCTATCGGAGAAAACCGGAATTCTCGAAATTCGCGTCTTATTCTCAAATTTTGCCCCCGCTGGAATGTTTTGAACGAATTAAGTCGAAAACTTTGGAAAATCGACAAATCGTGAGCAGCGCCTCAAACAACCGCACTGGGAGAATTTTAGGTAACATCCGGAACTTTTTCCCTTGAGCGCTTTTAGAACACCATAATTGAAATATGTGACCGCCACACAAAAAATCCGTACAAATCCGAAACGCTGTCAGTCTTCTGCCCTAAGCTCGGAAAATGTGCTTTCACCCAATTTTTGCTCCGGGGGGGGGGGTTGGGCGCTTAACACGATTATTAGGTCCGTTTCCGGATTTACCCTCATTAAAAACGATAATACGGTTTTTCATCTTGAACACTGCCTTTAAAAGCACTGTTCGCGATGAACTTCGTTCCTGAGTTTTCTTTGAAAAAGAAGGGTAGTAGCCCCCAGAAGCATACCAGTGTTGAAAAAACGGATTCAGAAGCCTTCACAAAGGGCAGAAGATGGTTTTGAAGATTAGCCGAGTGGGCAAAACCGGCCTCCTTGGATCTAGTTGTTGTCATCAAAACCGACCCATCTCTATCACTGCCACGTTTGACATGCGATCATCGGTGGTGGTTTTTCTATGAAAGAGACTCTAGGTTGGAGAATTAGTTGTCGAAAACATACGGAAATCTTTGTCAGGCTAAACTCTGTCCATTCCATTGCCTAATGCAATAACAACCACTGCTGATGATCGCAGGTCAAAGCGTGGCTGTGATAGAGCCGTGTCGGTGTTTATGACAACAACTAGACCCAAGGAGGCCAGTCTTGCCCACTCTGGTAGTCTTCAAAACCGTTTTCTGCCTCTGGGAAGGCTTTTGAATCTTTTGTTCACCTTCACTTTTGAGCTTCTGAAGGCTACCACAATTGTTTTTCATTGAAAAATCAAGGACGAAGTTTATCGTGAACAGTGCCTTTAAGAAAGAAACAGCTGCTGGTGAACGGGAATTCCGTGCACAACGTCACTGAGCACTTATGCATACTACTTTCTTCCATTATTGCGACTTGGAAAAAAACTGATTTACCTGCCGTCACAGGCGTAGAACCGCAGATCATGGAATATGCCGTGCTTTTACCAGCACCATTGTGTCCAAGTAGCACCGTGACCTTGAATTGTGTTTTTTACCGTGTGACGAATTAAAAGCTACGAAGACATAGCAGTGAAATTAAACTTCAACACTCCAACAACATGCTTTTACAGGTCAGATTGGATTTCTCACATATAGCTTAGGTTGCTAGGATGAGTTCGGGCGGAGTGAGCAGCGGAGCGTTCGGTGATGGCAAAATATAACAGTGATACGGAGATTTTGAAATGATGAGCTTTGCTTCGACCGGCTCAAAATGAGCTGCCTAGACTATATAGTGTGTTTAAAATAGACTCATTTGTTGTCATGGTTTTCGGAAGATTTTGTTGCAGGAAATAATCCTTAATTTCGTATCGCTTGTAGAGCAGTCTCTCATTTCTAGCAGCCACACTCTGGCGTCGACAAATCGATTTGTTAGCAGTGCAGGAAAAAAGGTGGTCCTATACCAGGTCGAAGCACATTGGTTGTGACTTTCAGGTCACCTACAGTAAGAATTCAAGATACAGAAAGGGCGTAGGAATAACAGATTCGATCCCATTCTGAAACTTACTTGTAATGAATTGCTGACGTAGCAAGTCGAGGTCGCCATCATCACAGAAGGTTGACGGTGACACGTCGTAGCTCCTTAGACCGGATGCGTATGAAAACAGTAGAGGTGTCATCAATAGACACCGTGTTTGACCAGAAGATTCTCCTGTCTGTTAGGTTCCGGGGGAGAAAGGGCACCTCCAGTTTTTGGGATCGTTATATTAGGTTGATGCAAAAGTTTCCGGACTTTTCACAACTTTGAATAAGAACATTTATCTCAAAAACAAACAAGGCTCACAAAACAAAATAATTTTCATCACTCTCAAGGATCCTTCGCCACCTCAGATCATGAATTCCCCACGCGTAGAACTCTGGCTGTTTTGAATTAAAGTATTCTTCTAAGGCCATTTTGACTTCGTCATTGTTTGTGAACTGTTTTCCATCCAGGAAGTGCTGCATCGAGCGAAGCAGATGGTAGTTGGAAGGAGAAAGATCTGGGCTATACGGAGGGTAAGGAAGAACTTCTCAGCCCAGGTCTAGCAATTTCTGTTCGCCTTCTTCACGACAATGCTCAGCCACACGTATCTCGCATAACCAGACAGAAACTGCTGGACCGGGGCTGGAAAGTTCTTCCTCACCTTCCATATGACCCAGATCTTGTTCTTTCCAACTACCATCTGTTCCACTCGATGCACCACTTTCTGGATGGAAAACAGTTCACGATGACGAAGTCAGAATGGCCTTAGAAGAATACTTCGACTCGAAACAGCCAGACTTCTACGTTTCGGGAATTCATGATCTGCCAAATCGGTGGCGAAAGATCCTTGAATGTGATGGAAATAATTTTTTTGGGTGAGCCTTGTTTGTTTTTGGAATAAAAGTTTTCTTATTCAAAGTCGTGAAAAGTCTGGAAACTTTTGTATCAAACTAGTAGGAATGGGAAGCAGAGTGATGTTGGCCAGAGCACTATCATATACGCAGGATTGAACAATCCTATTATAGCAAATTTAAAGTTTCGGAAACACCCAAGCTACTTTCAAACAATATGAGCCGGCACATGTCAAGTGGGGCTTAAGGCACATGACAGCCAGAAAATTATGTTTTAGGTGTCATGCTTATCTTGGAGAAAATCACACGCTGATCACATTAATATCTTCGGAATCGCTCAAGGCCTTCTACAAACGGGTTTATTGTTTCTGAATGCCTGTATTCTCAAGGCGGAAACTTAGGGGACAAGTTGTTTCAAGCCTGTAATCCTCTTTATCAGCAGCCGTTGCGCGAGAGAGAACCGAGATGAGGAGAAAGGCCGGTAATGGAGCGAAGAACGAAGAAGCTGTGATTAATCATCCATCCATTGAGCTGCTATCGAGTTCAAACATTAGGAAGGGGGTGTGGGCCGTGGTGGTAAGTGAGGGGGGTCGGGTATATTTTGCTCATTTGGAGAATTCGAGACCTCGCACTTGGCACGTGTTTTGCAGGAGGGGTCTACTACACAAATCCATGCAAATCATAATGTTCATATCTGAGGATGTACTGCGCCTTCAGTGAACATAACGCTATGTCGCACCTCTATCTGCCGTCGATAACGACTCTCGAAGAGACATGAGCAATTGCGGCTTTAGATATTGGTGAGGGGATACGCACGGAATTTGGAGTGGGAATATCGGGCCGCCGCAAGGAAACAGCCTGGCAACGGACAGACGAGGTGAAATCAAAGGAGCGCGGGGTGAGAGAACTTTATCTACTTTTTCTTGAAAACAAGCGGCAGAATAATAGGTTGTTGTACCAATAAGGAGAGCTGCTAAGTGAGTTGTGGCCGCCACGAATGGTATTTTGTGAGTTCGGCACTCGAGAAGAAGAACGTCTGTCTACCGCATGACAAAGTCACGGCATGAACAAACCAATGATGTGAACGAATTCCACGGCGTTTACGATGAACAAAGCCAACTACTGACATGGATCATGAGTCCTTCTAACGATGGCAGGTTTGTTTCGGTAGGAGGATTTGTGTCAAAGGTGTTTTCTGAGGCAAAAGGCGGTGCGGGCAATTGAACAATCAAGTTTGCGACCGTTTTCAGTCAATATAAGCGCTCGTGCTAAGTCGTCCCTTCGCAAAGGGGCCTCAAATTTTGGCTTTCATATCATTTTACTGCAGTAGCTCCACAAACAAATATTGTAAACGCTGCCTTTGAAATTATGGTTCAAGTGCTGTTCACGATCTGCAAGGAAATAATGCAGTTCAATTAAATCCAGATTATTGAGATTGACTCGAAACCTCAAGGGCAAGGTCCGGTCAAAATTTGACTCTACCGAAATCCGGGTTAGATTGATTGGGCAGGCCTAGCCGAACATCGTCTGAACGTTTCACAAACTCTGAGTCCTTACTTCTGAAGAAAACAGCCTTTACAGTTACGGTATTCACAACATGTTAATCATCACCGGAATGAACGCCATTTACATTGCAGTTCTAAAGAATGCGTGGACGATGGCTAAAACATCGACGATGGACACAGTTTTCTGACTTTTCTGGCACATCGGTTGACGGAAGTTGATGGATTAACTTGAAGAAGACCAGTTTTCACGCAGTTTTCGCATGTTCTTTGAGACTATGTACCTGTAGCATGCGCACCAATCTCAAAGTCGAAATTCTGCCCGGACTCTTCTTTTAACGCTCACTATTAAGGGAGGATTCTTCAAAGAAGAGGGATACTGGATGAACAAGCCATTGAAATTGGATTTCATAGGGCACAAATTGCTCACAATGATATCAACCAGGGATATGCGTAACTACGGTTTACAATTTACGATTTTACGATTCACGGTGCTTTTTGGCCTCGTAATTACCGCTTACGATTTACGACATTTTGGGCCGTAAATCGCAAATTTTCGCAAATAAAATTGCATGCGATCTACGGAAATCACAAGGCAGCTCCGATTCGTCTGCTCTACTCCTAAATTGCGTATACTAATGTTTTGGTCAAAGTCCTGCGTGTGACTACAGCAAGAATCGCTTATTACCCTTTTACGTGATTTTTTCATATTAACGCCGGACGCATGGCCGGAGTTGGAGGCGCTGGATACACGATCCACTTTGGGCGCGTCTTACTAGTTGCCGTCTAAGGCCATTGCTATACCCACTGCGTCGTCCTGCCGCAAAAGCGGTTTCAGGCACAAAATCCCTCTTCAAGCCAGCGGCCGCGACGAGTGCTGCAAAGTGTTCCTGCGACAGCACTTTTGTACTGTGTGGGCCTAGTCCCCACACGATTTGTAACAATTGACCGCACCTGTCTCGGTCGCAATGTTTTGGTATAACTATGGACTACGATGTGGCGCAATCACTCTCTATGAGAGACTTCGTTTTTTATGACCAACTGTTTCGATTCCAAGAAGTAGATTAGACCAAAAAATCATGCGAAGCGGCCTAGATGTGCCCAAAATGGATTCAGAGAGTGCTCCTGGCTCGCCAATCGATATTAAATGGATATAAAGGAAAATAACTTGTGCTTGGCGACCGAAGCTGTGCTGCAGATCACATACATATCATCGGTTTCGGTGTTTCGCTAACAAGTGGGCCGTAAAGAATCGCTTACATACGGCCATTTTGTCTCGTTTTAAGGCTTAAGACGGCATTAACGTTCTGGGAGAGGCATTACAAATATAATTGTGTCCTTGTTGCCCAGAATATACGCTCGCGTACAGCTGAATCGGACCTCCAGATTTCTCAATATCTAGCAAGCGGTTGTGCAATGAGTGATAAGTGGAAACAGAGAAATACGGGTAAGACGCTCCCATTGAATGCGGTTACCTGTCAAATACTGAACGCAACAAAGTGTTGTTAATATGAACATAGTAGGCGAAACGAAGGACAGTAGGTAGATTTAGAGGTAGCAGGACCGAGTCTGCGTTGGACACTCAAATCTGTAGAACTGTTTTTCTCTTTAATACCCCTAGCTATCCTCTGTATAAGAGTAAGAAAATTTCCGCTTATCGCGTGAAGTTTTCCCGCGGTCTCATCCCTCGCTCCGCACAAGCGCGCGTAGGCGCAGAGTTAATTTGGCTCCGGAACGGAAGATACATCTGCAGCTTAAAAAGCAATAAACTCCTGAAACAATTTTTCTCATATAGAACATATTCAATTTCTTGTTTCACTGAAGTAATAATTTTTTAATGGTTATTCTTATTATTTGCTGGTTACGACCTACGATCTACGATTTACGATTTACGATTTACGATGGTTTTATCGTAATTACGTTTTACGATTTACGAAAATTGAAAATTCATTTACGCACACCCCTGATCCTAACCCCACCCTCGCTACTCTGTCCTGGTTCGGTAGCCTACATCGTTATCCACTCGGCTATCGCTGCTTATGGCTTATCGCTGCTTCAATCGAGTGAGAAGAGGAGCGCAAATCTTGAAAGCGGCTCACATCTCACGAATGAGTCACAGCCAGCTTGCCAAAACTCGTAAGGGCTAACTTCGGCGCAACTGAAAACATCTTGAACAGCTACATTTACTCTACCTGCCTTCGTTGAGTGATCACATCAATTCCTATAATTTTTTCAGCCTTGTTTTTACCAAAGGAATGGTCCGTATGAACAGCCAGTATATATTTTTGTTTTTCACTCATCCTTCACAACATCCACTCGGACGTTTTGCGAAACCTCGGGGGGATCGAAAGATCTTTCCCAGTCAGGAATGGGACTTACATCGCCGGTGAACGCAATTAAGTTGAAACCATTCACTGCCACCTCTCCCGTAGTCTCCCACACTTTGCTAACGTTATCCACGACAAGAGCTGGTTCGCTCTCTCTTCGTTGTTGTTCGTGCCATGATTTTTTAGGAGAGTAGGCTTCTATATTGTGCTGAATTAAATATTGTAGTCGACAAAAAAGAAAATCTTCGGTTTGAAAAATTTTAAAGCTGGGCTTACTAGTTTTCTCAAATTGCAGCACCAGCCTAGACAGCCAATGAGCCTTCTTACTGGAAGATATTCCACAGCCAAAACTATTACTGATAGCAATACTGCATCAATGATAAGGCATGCGAAAACACCTCGAGGGTTAACCATATCCGGAAAATGACCAAAGTTGTGAAAACTAGCATTCATTCCTGAAAAGCGATGTCACCAGTTTAGGGAGAATATGGGATAGCTACGGGTTCATGATTTGCGTAGACAAAACTCACCGCGGAAATGGTAAGTGCGCATACATGAAACTAAAGTTCCGAAGTTAGTGAACGGAATAAGATGAAAGACATATTGTTTGGGAGAAATATCGAGAGGATCAGGGCGGAGTATTTTGCCCATAAAATAGAAAATTATATACGCAACAATGGTGACTGAAAATCGGGTTGCAGAGGCAAATTGATCATTCCGCTCTGGTTGTTATTCTGCTCTTCACCGCCACCTGCCTTATGCGAAGGGCGAATTCGGACCACTTATCGCCGCAACTATGCAAGTCTTCACAACGAGCAGCTCTGGGTCCCAGAAGTTTTGAATCAAGTGTTACTTACGAGTTATCCGGACAATATCAAATTACTTGTGACTTGTCTGAGTTTTTCAAGTCTCTTGAAAGTTTGGGACTTGCAAGTAACTTACATGGGCATAACCATGTTACCTACAACTTTTGAAGTTCGCAAGTACCTTACTATGGTTCATCAATCGTCGCAATTAACTTCATCCAACCAGAAACATGAAAAAAACACGATGAAACGAATGACCACGCCTCAGCGTGCTTAACACGTGCACGAAAGGCATAAAATGCGCCTCATTTCCCTCGAGTCCTCATTCGGCATTTTGATGCCGGCCCTGGAAGGTGACTTCGAGTCACTCTCCGGATTCCAGACATTTTTGAGCTGCCGGGGGGATAGGGAATATCCCCACGGCCGGGAGGGAGGCGTTTTTCGCCGCGGTCCGATTCTCCGAGGGGGTGGTTTCTCACGGGAGACCTCGGCCAATCTTGCGCCCTTGTTACGGACCGAGACGGGGTGCGCTCTGTACACGGACCCGAAGAGCCTTACCCGAGGCTACACGCACTTTAGGAATAAGTGAAATATTGCCTCGGGGTAAGGTACTTGGCTTCTAGGAGTAAGTTAACAGTTTTCTAAAAGTAAGTTACTTGAGACATTAAGTAAGTTACTTGTGACATAGAAGTTGCATGAAGACTTCCCCTAACATACTTACACTTAAATTGATTCAAAACTTTCGAGGGTGCGCCTTTTGGTCGGATTCTAAGACTGCGTGGATGTCGACGGCGAGCCACATGCCGGTCGACCGCAAGTGTCGTCGGGCGTCACAACCGCACCGCCAGCGTTTGACACGCCGTTCGCTGGCGATTTACCTGCTCGGATATCGACCGCCGGCTATGCAGTTGTAACCCCGAGGACACTTGCCGTCGACCAGCATTCTGCTCGCAGTCGACCCGTATTCTCAGGCACTCGTGGATGTCGACCCCAGTGCGAGATCACTGTTTTTCTGGACCACGGATTAAAAACACTTATTTAGGTGGAGCGCAGGCCATTCTCCATAACTATTCATGGAAAATGGCCTGCGTTCCACCTAAATAGGTGTCCACAACAATTTTTCGCCCACTGAAGCTGCTGTGGATGTCGACCGCCGCAATTTTCGAAAATGTGAATACCGACCGCCGAGGATTTCGAAAGTGTGAATGCCGACCGCCAAGGGTTTCGAAAGTGCGGATGTCAACCGACGAGGATCTCGAAGATGTGGATGTCGACCGCCGGAAAGCTTGTTTTCTTCTTGAAGGACATCAACATGTTTAGACGCAAGTATAACATTCCCAGACATTCGCTGTTATGAGTTCCTCACCAAAAAGCAGGGTTTTTATCCGCCGCCAACCAATAGGATACCAAAATCGATTACCGCAAAGCAAACATCGGCCACGTTCATAGTGTATTGGTTTGCTATAGGTTTGGTATTGATGGAAAAAGGAGGATGTCATGAACCGCCAACGAATACGATTGCCTGTTATGAACCGCCAACCGAAAACGTGTTTCCGAGTGGATGTTCGGTCCGCTCGCTTTTCATCCTGTAAGCGTCTAGCGTCGATAGCAACAATGGTTTCGAAAGTTTCTTGTTTCGTACCATTATTTATGTTTTTTGTGCTACTTGGCTATTCTGCATTTGTACTTCTTTTTTCTATTTCTCACTTCTTGTTGTAACTGTGTATTAACTTCGTATACTCTTTCTTTCCACAGGACTCAAGGTGAGGGTGGTAGTGTGCTGCCACGCGGGTCTGACGAATGCTTTATTGAATACCTACTTGACTCATTCGAGCCTTTATATAGCCGCTCACGGCTTAGCAACAAGATCACGTATTTATCATTCACTATCTTCACTGTTGATACTTGTATTCATTCGCTTCTAATCCATTGCTAGTGCAGGGGTTGCACTATACTCCGCGGCCCAGAAATGGTGTGATGTTGACGGCTTGTGTCTTGCTGCCTGCTGATGGGAGGATGCTGATTTCATTTCGGTGATTGTAGGCTTGGAGGAGTATGACGGCAGGATGGACGATGAGGCTTGTCGAACACTGAGGAGTTTCAGTATTCTTGCTGGTGCGCACTTGTGGGGCTCTTTCTTGTTCTGCAGAGTTTGGAGCCGTATTGGTGATTCGGTTCCCTTGGATTGGGAACGAAGCGACGGAGTAATGTGAACAAAGTTCACCGTAGACGGGGGAAAGGGAGAGGGCTTCAGTATTCTTGTATTCACTGAAGCTGGGTGTTTCGTTGAGCAGTGACGAGGTGGTGTAGTGGGAGATAAACGGTGGATAAGTGATGACGGAGAGGAAGGGAGACGGTGGGTAAGGCATGGTGGAGAGGAACGGGAGCGGGAAAGGGAAATGGAATGGGAAGGTGGATGGCTCAACGTCGTTGATGCTCCGGCCTCTTGTGAAAACTTCTTCTCGCACGCCAGCAGGTTCTCTTGGGAAAGGTTCCCATTCCGCAGTGGAAAGGTGATCCTAGTGCTTGCGTAAGCGACATCAGCTTGATTATTCGATCCTGATTTGCGTCTTGTGTGTGAACGAGATCGTAAGTTGTAGTGATGTCCTCTTTGCGCTTTATCATGTTCGGAATCGAAGTCTTCGCGTTGGGTTGAGTTCGGAGTGGCCAGTTCAACAATATCGTTCTTTGTCGGTTCTCCTATTTTGAAAGGTACTAGAAGATTGACCGGTCGACGTATGGTTCGTCCATTTGGTAGTTGAAGTTCTGCTTCTCGTACAACATTATTGGCTGACTGTAGCAACTTGATGATTCTTCCCATTTTCCAGGAATTCCGAGGTATTACTGCGTCCATTACTAGCACTACGGTCCCAACAGTTGGAACCTTGTTGGTGCCACGTTTGTTATTGATTTCAAGCTTATGTGCTTCGCGTAAGCTGGTTAAGTAGTGATGACTCCAAATACTCCAGAACCTTTCAGTTAATTGATGACTCGATCTGAGGGCGTCTTCTGTTTGCTTTCGAGTCTGTAGTGCGACTGCTTCGTTTGGTGGGAGGTAGTCCTTGTCAACTGCATCGGTTTCCATGTGTTCAATAGGATATGTGATTATTATATCGCGTTGGATGAAGTCTATGGGACGTAACGTGGGGTTCTCTTCCCATCTTTCTTCTTGGTATGTGAGAGGCCTGCTGTTGAGGCTTCCCTCAATCTCTACCAGTAGCGTCTCCAGAACTTCCTGTGTTGGAATCGTCCGTTGTATAGTTTTGTAAAGACTGTGTTTGGTCGACTTGATCAGTCTCTCGTAAAGAGCTCCCTGCCACGGAGCGTGTGGTGTTATTGTCTTCCAGACAATTCCTTTCGTGGCCATTGTTTGCTTCAACGACATGTAATTTATCACAGGAATTACTGCTTCTCGAAGAATTTCTTCTCCAAGCATAAAGTTGGGAGCATTATCTGATGTTATGCTCGATGGAATCCCTCTTCTGGCAAAGAATCGGCGTAGTGCGAGCAGAAGATGATAAGTAGTCATATCTGGTACAAGTTCTAGATGAAGTAGTCGTGTTACTGTACATGTAAGTATGATTCCATATACTTTCACGGTTTCATCATAGCGTTTGGCGGAAATTGGTCCGAAGTAGTCGATTCCGATGTTCTCAAATGGTCTTGTTCTTTGTACTCGCCGTGACGGAAGGTCGTCCATCTCCGGGTACTTGTAAGGGAGATTATTCATCTTTTGGCAAGGTACACATCGAGTCACCGCTTTGCGAACCATCTGCCTGAGCTTCGGAATCCAAAGCCGTTCTCTGACACGTGATATCGTTTGCCCAATTCCACAGTGGAATTTCGAGTGGGAATTCTCCACAATAATTTGAGCGAACTGCGTTTTAGTGGCGATGAGGTACGGTTGTTTGGTGTTGAATGGAAGATTAGAATTACCAAGGCGGCCTTGGCAACGCAGAATTCCGTGCTTGTCTTCCTTGAGTTTTAGCTGCTTCAGTGCTGCTCTTTTTGCTGAAGGAATGTGAACCTTTTGGTGGTTTCGTATAAGAACGCGAAGGGCCGCCTCAAGTTCAGTAGCTGTGACGTATGGAAGTGAATCCATTGAACGTAGCTCTGGTATTGTCCGCTCAATGCGCTCTCGAAGGTTGCTTCTTGTCCGTGAGGTAAGCAGCTTCACGTAGCGTAGAACGTATGCTACTACTTTTTGGCTAGAGATGAGCTGATTGTTCCGTTTCCAATCCAGTAAATCCGATAGATTAAAGTTTGATGATGATGATAGGACACAAGTCTCTTGCTCAGCGTCTGATCGTATGGTGAAGAGTCGACATTCTTTGATCCATTCTAGGGTAGGCTTCTGTATGAAAGAAGGTCCAGTCCACCAAAAGTGCTCCTCGAATTCTGCTTTTCGCAGGCCTCTTGTCGCGCAATCGGCTGGATTCTCGGTGGTGTTGATGTATCCAAAGCGAATGGGTTGTTGGATTTTTGCGACAAGTTTCTTTTTTTCTCGGATTCGATTTTTCACTAGTGCTCCGACAGGCTTTTCCTTAAGATTTGCAATCCAACTTAGTGCGATTTCGGAGTCGGAAAAAACAACTATTTCTTGGAAGCTTGTTCGATCCTTGATTGCCTTGTATACTGAGTGTGTTAATCTGATTGCCATAGTAAGTGCATTTAACTCGAGCTTCGGTATTGTTGGATTTTCTTTCACGGATGGTAACTTTGTTTTCGCAACTATCAAATGCGATCCATCTTCAGAAACTATATATGCGCAGGCTGCCATTGCGTTTTGGCTAGCGTCGGAGAACAGAACCAGTCGTGTAGGAGTGTTGATTTGCGAGACTTTCCTTGGTAGTCGGCATTGAAAATCGTCAGCTCCTTCCACGATGCTTTTCCAACACTCTTGATGCTTATGTGAGAGAGATGTGTCCCAGTCGTAGTTAAATTTCCACAGTTGTTGTAGGAATCGTTCACCATGCAGGGTAATTGGTGATAGCCATCCGAGTGGGTCATAGATAGCTGCAACTTGTTCGGAAATTGTGCGCTTAGTAGCTTTCTCCTTGGTTGGATATTTGCACGACAGTGAAAACGTGTCTTCTTTTGAATCCCATAATATTCCGAGGACCTTTTGAACTGGATATCTGCTCAAATCTTTCTCGGCAATTCGGTCTTCTAGCTCCATGCTATTGGAGAGAAATTCTCTGAGGTTCATGTTCATCTCTTCGAAGAGTGTTTTCGATTCTCTGTACAGGTGGAAAGCTCTTTCGCTTGATTCGGTTGCCACTACGACGTTGTCTACATATGTATTCTTCTCGATCTCTTGTGGTACCTCAGGGTCTGCTGAGTGGTGCAGTAGATGATACTTGATCGTTCCTGCGAGTAGAAACGGTGAGCAGATAAGACCGAAGGTAACACGGCTGAAGCGGTAGACGACAATGTTCTTGGAAGTAACTGGCTCGGTAGGGTCTCGCAGCCAAAGGAATCGCGTGGCGTCTCTGTCTTGTTTATGCAGTCGTACTTGAAGAAACGCCTTCTCGACGTCACTGGTCACAGCGACATTACCGATTCGGAATCGAAGAAGGATGTCGCAAAGCTTCGGTAGTATTACTGGTCCACGGTGGAGTACGTCGTTGAGCGATGGAGCGTTCTTTAGATGGGCAGATGCGTCGAACACAATTCGTAGTTTTGTTGTGTGTTTATGCGGAGTTATTACGGCGTGGTGGGATAAGTAGTGCACGATATCACCATCAGGCTTCTTTGCTTCCTCAACTTCTTCTATAATTCCTAGGTCAAGTTGAGTCTGTATTGTTTCCTGGTACTGTTGCAGTACTGCTGGATCGTTGAGTAACTTCGTAGTTGTTGCTTGCAGACGGCGTACAGCTAGGCCTCTGTTGTCCGGTAACTGTTTGGCTTCGCTTGTCCATGGTAGTCGTACATGGTACCCGTTCTGCTTTCTTTCTACAGTCTGCTCAAAAGTCTTCCAAACGGCCGCGTCTGTCAGCTGACGCTCCTCGGCGATAGGTCCCACGAATTCCTCAACTCCTGACGATTCGAACTTGCAGAAGTCCTCCCACGATTGGGAATTTTCGTCAAGATCTGCCACCACACTTGTTCTGTGCACGGTGGTTTTGCGAGTTATATTGCTGTTTTCCGTGCGATTACTGTTGCATCCAGCTACCAGATATCCCAATTTGGATTGGATGAGTTGTAATCCTGACGGAAGAGTGTACTGGGGTGCCAGCCCATGTTTCAGTAGTGAGAACATGTAGGCACATCCAAGAAGAATTTGTGGACGAATCTCCTTTGAGAAAGGCTTGATTAAGAGTTGAAGATCGTTGTCACATATGAACCGTTTGTCTTCGAGGCAGAGGCTGCTACGGTGTAACGAATTTGTGGGCGTGTCGATCCTGTTTACCGAGAAAGAGTGGGGTGCCCCAGTGGCATCCCACATCTGCAGAATAGTGATTCCGCATGTCTTGACCGTAGATTTCTGAGATCCGAAGGTGTTGATGTTTAATCGAGTGGAGTGAACATCTTTTAGCTGAAGTTGCTCAGCCAAATCGTTGCTTATGAACGAACGATCGGCTCCTGAGTCGAGCATTACGTAGACTGGTTCCAGCCGTTGAGTTGATAGATTAAGCACTTGTGCTTGTCCTGCGAGAATAAAGATATCTGCATCTTCGTTCGCGTGTAGTCTTGAATTGGAAAACGTGATCTTCTCTCTGTGGTCTTCGGCTACTGTATTAACATTCATTGGCTTTGATGCTTTTGGAGAAGATTTCGTGTGTTGCTTGACTTGTGTTGGCAGGTGTTGAGAGGTTGGTTCTTGCGAGTAGAACAGTCTATTGCAGATGGAAGTGTGGTGTCCGCATTCCTTGTAAATTCTGCATGATCCTTTCTTGCATTGTGCAGTTGTGTGGTCCTGGCGTCCACAGTTGTAGCAGAGATTGTTCTTCTTCATCACATCTAGTCGTTTTTCTCTTGTTGGGGCATCTTGGCAGTCTCTCGGTGAATGTCCGGATTTATTGCAGTAGAAGCATGTAGAAAAACTTTCTTCTGTGTTGGGTAGTTTGTTGTTTTCGCTCAAACTGATTCTTCAAGTGGATTTGCGGTCGAATGGAGTATCTTCCACTTGGCTAATAATCTGCAGCTCTGACTTGATATGATTCGTAGCTGTCAAAAGCAGTGTGTTGGTATCCCATTTTCCGTTGGCGGTCTGTTGCTGCTTTTGAAGCAGAACTGCTCTCTGGATGTTGGCGGAAAATTTTCCCATTAATTGCTTTTGAAGGAACGTGTTGTCCGTATGTTCACCCTTCAGCTGCAACTGACCTACGATGGAGGTGAGTTCTTCGCATAACTTCTCTTGGTCCTGTAGGGACTCGCTTTTTACCTTTGAGTTTTGCAACTTCTTCAAGAGTTCGTCGATTAATGCTTGATCGTTCCCGAACTTGTCTTTCAGATGGGCAATAACAAGTGGGTATGTCCTGGCAGATACTTCGTAGTGTTGCACCGATTCTCTTGCTTCGCCGTGTAATGCATCCAAAAGATATGTCATCTTTGACAAGTTGTCAATGTTCTGGGAGTGGACGGAGTGGTTGAAAGCGTTCCAGAAATTCTCCCATTCCCATATGACTCCGCTGAACTTCGGAATAGGTATTGGAGCTAATGCAGGTTTGGGTAGTGCAACGCACATGGGCGAGGAAATGGATTGAAGTTTTTCCTTTTCTTGGAGCTCCTCATTCTTCTGTGCAAGCTGTACCAGTGCGTGATGAGTGTTGCTTACAAGATCCATTGTTGTGTCGGTGTTGGAAGCCACCCTCTGAAGCATTTCCTCTGTTGAAGGGTTCTCTGGATCCAATTCATCAGCAATCTTGGTGTATTTATCGAGGGCATCTTCGACGTTTTGAAGCTCCGCTCTGATAGCTGTTAGTGCTATGCGAATCTTCAACTGTTGATCTTTGATGTTTTGATCTCCGTCGCCTGAGTAATTATCAATTATCAAGTCAGCTAACTCCATTTTTTCCATCAAAAGATTCGAAAGTCGGTGGCATGATCTGGTGAGCAATCATTGTCGAACTAATAACGACGACGTCATCTTTCAAGTCTTCTGTAGCGAATCTCGACGAATGTAGAAGGTTGTACAGACGGTGGAGGAAAGCTCGTGTGAAGAAGACGTTTCTGACGACGACGATTCCGACTGTGTGACGACAAAGGTTGCTAAAGTAGTTTCGACAGAACTACTCACGGTACTTGATGATGTAGAAACGACTGGACAGTGCTGAGTGGATCAGTGCAGGAACGTTGAACAGTGCTGGACCGAGCAATGCAGGTAGTGTGTAGAGTGCCAAGCAGTATTTGGCTGAAATGGGTAGAGATTGGCGAAAGAGAGGCTTCCTCACGTGTTTTAGCTTCGTGCTTCTGGTCACTGAGGGGCGCTGCTGCTTCCTTAGCCTTCTTGTCCGGCTGTATCTTCCTGGCTTCTTGTGTCCGGTTCGTCGTTTCGGCCGATGCACCAAATGTGGTAGTTCGGCTGTTGTGCTGCCACGCGGGTCTGACGAATGCTTTATTGAATACCTACTTGACTCATTCGAGCCTTTATATAGCCGCTCACGGCTTAGCAACAAGATCACGTATTTATCATTCACTATCTTCACTCTTGATACTTGTCTTCATTCGCTTCTAATCCATTGCTAGTGCAGTGGTTGCACTACAGTGAGCTCTTTTTGAAAAGCGGGAAAATTGTTTGTTTTCGTTGTTCTCTTTTTCGATAGAGGTTCGTCTATTTGTTCCTTGCTTTTTGAAATAACGAATAGATGAGTCTCTTTTGCTTTTTCTTCTTCTTAGGGCCTCTTTTGCTTACAAAAAATCGAAATTTGTGTGAATTCATTGCATTCTTCGTTTATAAAACAAGCTCAGCTATCAATTCAGGTTCTAAATGCATTTTTTCTTGAAAATATCTAACACATTAATTCCAAGATGCCTAGTGATCAAACCCTGCCAGCATTTCCAGGCAGGTGTCGTTAAAAACACAGCATGAGAGGGCCTAAGAAACACGAGTTACAGCACGAGAAGGTCTAGGAGGATGAAAACGCCCCAAACGACCAAATTCATCTGGTATTCACTACCAATTGCAAGTAACGTTCCTAATAAATCTTGAGTCAAAAGAAGAGAGTGAAGAAAAAAATGAAAATTCCTTGTCTACCCCCACACTAAGGCAGGCTCAACCTGACTTGTTCCTCACCGGGTCGCACTCGTCCAAAAATGCCCGATGCGACTGACACATGGTCAACTTCGATTATTGTTGGTTGGCGTTGCCCTCAGTACTGGCGCACAGTAGTGACGTTTGAGCTGAGCAGGCCGAACCAATTTAACATTACTGTCGTGTTCGGAGCCGTATTTCGGACTGGATTTACCGATTACGGCTCGTGCAAGGACCGAGTGGTCCCTGCACGATTATCACCCTAGTGCGTAATGCGAAAGCCGTTGTCCGCAAATGAGGATCGGAATTTGACTCCAAGAACGACAGTACATGCAAAATTACTTTCTTGTATTTATGAAAGCCTGGAGCGCGGAAGCCAAACCTTTCTGTGAAACCTACCTCTATGACCTGAAATATCTCGTGGAATCATGGAGGTCATTAGTTTGTACACCAAATGAAGAAAAAAACTGACACATCATTGCAGATTTAGCCGTTGTGGCGAGTTGAGCACACAGTATCGAGATGAGTATGGTAATTAGTCCCAGAAGAAGAGAGGACGTGGCTGCCAAAATCCCTGTATCAACCTGAACAGTTCAAATCCTGAGTTTGACTTCGCCTGACTAGAAAACGGGACAAACATACGTACTACTAGATAATCACGGTGGACTTGAGGGTGGACACAACACGGACCAGCACCTGCCCCGGCTGTTGCGTCCAATCAGGAACCTCGCTCCTACCCCGTTTCTCCCGTCTCCTCAGGGACGTTGATACACGATGGCCTCCGCCCTCGACTTGACAGTGGCGAGCGAGTCGCGAATATTTAGGGGCAACTTATTCGGGACAACATGCCTAGTATTTACAAAATAAAAAGCTTAAGATTTCTCATGTGTTTCATTCAGCAATTGAGGGAGGGTGTTGTGGCTGGGTCATGAAGTTTATCACGACCGCATGCTCTCCAGCAGGAAAGCATGGGGTTTGGTGTCATGGGACCCTTAACTTTTTATGTTTTGCTATTATTCATCTCCACTTGATCGTTTGACTTCTCCTAACCTAATCGAATACCTGTTTCTGCCGCCTCCTTATCCTTTACCCTGCCTCTGTTTCTGTGCCTTTTCTCCCCCCCCCATCTCTGTCACTGCCCACATCCCTGCCTCTATATCCGAACCGGCCTGTCATCTGCCTTGTTCCATTTTCGCCGCTGTCCGTGGCACTGGTCGTACCCTTTGCCTAATCCTGTCACTGGCAAGTTTTGATACTCCCTCACTTAAATTGCCTCTTATCCTCACCCTGTCCCTGGAATTACCCTCGCCTGTTTTTCTGTATCTGAATCTGCCTGTCTCCCCATTTCTTGCCCCATCCCCGCTCCACCTGCCTCAGAACCTATCGTTATTCCTGGTTTTGATCCTGGTCTGTTCCCATTTTCCTTCACGTCCCTTACCACACCACTACCCCTGCTCTGCATATGAAAAAGAAACTAGGTGCAGAACACGGGTTGCAATGTGGTTCTCAAGAGTTTCGAATCAAGTTACTAGCGCAAGATATACTAGGAAAACTCAAGTTACTTATGGCTTACCTGAGTCTTTAAAGTTACTCGCAAAGTTGGGACTTGAAAACAACTAACATGGGCATAACCATGTTACTTGTGGCTTTGAATATCGCAAGTAACTTACATTGGCCAATCAATCCTCGCAAGTAGATAGACGTCGTAACTTGCCTAACATGTCCACAGCCACGGTATATAAGGCACCTCATCTCACTCGAGTCCTCATCCGGAATTCTGATGCCGGGCCTGGAAGGCGACTTCGAGTCGCTTCCCAGAGGCCAGCATATTCTTGACCGCTGAGGGGATAGAGGTATCCTCTCGCCTGGGCGGTTTTCGCCGCGGTCCCCGGGGAGGATGGTTCCTCACCGCAGACCTTGGTGAAGATTACACCCTTGTAGTGGACCGAGGCGGGGCTATCTCTGCCTTGGACCGCGACAGTCTTGCACCCGGGGTGCCTTACTTATGTCACCTGCATCTTAGGAGTAAGTCAACAGGTACTTCTGGGTGAGTTACCCGTATACTAGAAGTAAGTTACTTTTGACAAAAAATATGGTTAGGCCCGTGGCTTGTTTCCTCAACAGAAACCTTTGAATTTAAACCACCTTGCCAGCCGCGGTTTGAACTTTGGTGTTTTCTCTTGAGCCAACAAGCCACGGACCTAACTATAAGTTACTTGCGACACTAAGTAACTTACTTGTTACATAGAAGCAAGTTGCATTAAGACTCCACGTAACTTAATCAAAAGCAACTCATGAAGGCAGCATATACGCTCGCAAACATGGTCGAGATAACAGCATAAATAGGCCCACACGGCTCTTACCATGTCGTCAACGACGTTTGAAGCGCTGAAAATCATCCAGGATGGTAGTATATGAGCATTCATGTCTAGCGCGCCCGCATTTTCCCACCTTTTGGAAAAACAGAATGAAAAGCTAATTTTGAGAAAACATGTGCTAACTTAGAGCGACAGCACTATTAAAAGGAAGGGTACGAGAGAAACAGCTCGATTTTCGAATAGAACATGTTTGTGAAATGATGAAATCCTTCATTTCAAGAAGTCAGCTGAAGTAGAGCGGCATTCTCGAATTTGGAAGAGAATTAATCGGTATGCAGACACGTTAATGTCGAGTAAATCAAGTTGTTTCTCTTGTGCACTCCCATTTGATAGTGCTATCACTCTCAATTATCACGTGCTTACCCCAGTTTCAATTCTCATTCTGTTTCTCAAAGGCATGGTAAAATACAGGCTTGCAATGTGGAAGTCTTCGAAAACTTGTCATCCTGGATGGTTTTCAGCGCTTCAAACGCTGTGTACAAAATTGTAGTGGTCGTGCGATCTTATTTATGCTGTTATCGCGACCATGTTTGTGAGCGTGTATGCTGCCTATAACTTGACTCAAAAGTTCTGTTAGGGATGCGGAACCCATGTCTCTACTTCTTGGCCAGTAGCAATCCCCCAATGTGGTGACTTCAAAAAGGCAGCCAACCAAAGTTGGGTGACGCCTAGATGTCCCCTAATGTTGCGACATTAGAACGAGAATCATTCTTGAAGAGTAGCGCTGAATGCAGAACTCTCAAAAGTTGACGTATTTGAACCAGCACCGCACCAGCCTACGCGACGGATGCCCAACACAGCGCCTTAGACCACTAGGCCACATGTTCATGTGTGAAGGCCTCTTTCTGTTTTCCTACATACACCCCTTCCACGGTTCTTCGTATTGATTGTAACTTTGATCAAACTAGCAGTAGTAAATATGGGTTTCGGGAGCGTGCAAACGTGTCCATCTTACAGATTTAATAAGTTTCCAACCTTGGATGATGGGATATCAGAATTTTTCTCGGAAATCATCAAAGCGAGCGAATGTTAGATTCAAAAAACGATTTCGAAAATTTTTTGTTGGATGACCTCTTACCACTAAACCACGATACACGATACTTTGTAGTATGATTTCCGAGGAGCGAACCTTGTGTTTTTGTCACAATGTACCAAAAAATTCAAAGGATTTTATTGAATTATGAACTATTTTTCTGCTTAGTCTGTTTCGCGCTCCCCAGTCAACATAGAAAGAAGTGCACTTGAAGCGAAAGAAGAAAACGATGTTTAGATAAAGGCCGCACTTAGATGAACTATTATACAGCATTTAGTACACGTACACGCGGATCACGTAAGTTTCATGCATTTTCTGAAAAACGAAACCGTTTTTCAGCCATCTTTCTTAGATGGCTTTCTAAGCAAATCTGATTCTATCTGTGGTGAGCGATTATTGGGAAAAATCTGAAAATGGTTGAATATGGCCACAGCAACTTTTAGGAATTGGAAGTTGAGCTTAGCATAGGACTAAAGCACGTGAAATCTATAAAGGAGACGTATTCATGAGAGTTACGTACAATTTGACGTTAATCTCCCACTAATCTTCGCCAGGAATCATTTAAAGGCAGTGTTCACGATAATCTTCGATTTTGAGATTGATAGCTAAATCGATTGTTTGGCCCCCCGGGTAGAACATAAATGACGAAGGAATCGAGAAAAACGCACCAGAAGGTCACGAAATCCTTCACTCCCACCCCACCTATTTACTCTGACAGGCACTGTTTGTTGTGACAACGAAATCATTTGTGGACCCGTCCTTTACAATTATTTGCTTTCTGTTGCTCTGTTGTCTTCTTCGGACCCTACCTAGTACTATTTTGCCTGGAATATTCTTTCATTACCGACTCATCCCATTTTTCACCGGTGACAACTACCGTGAACATGTTCATACAACTGGCCAACTAGTCCAGGCCAGAGATTAATGTCACCGAAATATGACGTTTTAGTGCGTTTCTCGCCGTTTCTTCGTAATTTCTGTATTGCTCGGTAGCCAACGCTTTTTGAGTGGAAAACTCGGAAACGAAAATCATCTTGAGTACAGCCTTCAAACATCAATAAAACCTTCGAACGTTTCGCCTGTCATTCCTACCAGCTGGCAGCGGAGCTGGATGGCCGCCAGCCGGCGGGTCCAATTTTTCCTTGCCCACCTAGACAACGAGATAGGCCGCAGTGCTGTGCTGGCGTGATAAGTGGACGGCGGACTGGCCGGTTCGAAAGCGCTCCACTGTCCTTTCTTGGAGCGCACTTGCCTCAAAAAGTCATCACCATTGGACGTGCTCGACCCTATGACCGCGGTATCGACCCAGCTCCTCTTCGCTCCGCGCGCTTTTTCCCTTTCCTCTGCGGCGGTGAGCGAAGCCACCACCCGTTTCTTGCAGTCAGCCACCTCACAAAAGAACGCTCACTGCTCCCAGGTGGCTGACTGCAATGATCATTAACTTGACCGCCGCCTGTGCATTTCTATGCCGGCCCGTCCATATTGATAGTCGAGACGTGATTGACCCAGTCACCACGCAGTGACAGCCGGTAGCTGCCACCTTTCGGGGCATTCTCAGAGGACTGCCGGGTTGTAATGGAGCTTAATAGGCTTTCACCTCGACGAGGATAGCGAGGGCAGCACGAGGGGAAGAGCTGCTGCTTGAGCAGCACGCTCTGCTTTTGTGCTGCCCTCAGCAGCACGTGCTGCCCTCGTCCTCCATTTGTCGCCTCAGCTGCTGCTCTCCGTTTTAGCCAGCGCAGTGTGGTAACTTTGCTCAAAGTGATTCATTTGGGCAGCTACAAGGACAATCATAATCAGCTTGGAGAGTTCTTTCTTTTGAGCATGTACATTCAGACTTCTGGACATCTATATATCAATTGACATCTTCTGTTTTTCTCCTAAATAGTGTGCGCAGAGTTTAAGCAAAACAATCGGTCTTCATCTTAAACGATCGTGGGGTTGTAATGGATGAGGCACAATTGGCACTCAGCTCCACGGGAACAACGTGGGCAGCACAAGTGGACGAGCTCCTGCTTGAGGAGCACGTGCTGCCCTCGTTCTCCATTCGTCTCCTCAGCTGCTGCTCTCTGTTGCGACCAGCACCGTATGGCAAATTATTCAACAGTGGTCCACTCGGACCACTGTTGAGCTATTAAAAAACCGTATTCTTTTTTTGAAAATTTGGACAGGTAGACCTACCAGGTTAAGACATTTCGCAGAGATGCCACCCAAAACACTCAAGTTTAGGAGAAAAACTCGTTTTTAAATCCCGTAAAGATTCGTTTTTTTCACGTCTGTTCGGTGTGTCTTGTGTAATTTTTTTCGCCTCTCTGTTGTCGAAAATTCTCTAAAACAAAAAGCTCTAAATACTAGCGTCTGAACTCGAGGATCTCTCGATATAGAGAAAATAGACTTTCGAAGATCCGCGGCCTGTATGAGCCTGTCGTGGCGCTTCTGTTCCTCGTGTCAGATGACGCATTTTCAGACCACGGATCAATTTTAACGAGTTTATAGCATTATGAATGCGCGATATTGAGGTCTCAAGTCTCGCTATCTCCACTTGGTTCAAACACTTGAGTGAGAAGAAAACGCCAAATGCTGCATCCCGCGCGGAAGCTGACTTCAAAGGCACAGAACCCCCAGAAGAGTATTTTTTAGTTTTTATGCTGATCTTGGGGATGGTCACACTATGATCACAGTGGTATCTCTGCAATCGTCCAAGAACCCCTGTAAACACAGTTATGGCTCCTTAAAGATGCCTATATTTCAAGTATGGAAAATTGGTGAATGAGTTGTCTCAGGCCTGTATTTCTCATCATTCGCAATCGTTGCGCGAGAGCGAGCCATGATAAGAAGACAGTCCGGCAATGGACTGAAGAACGACGACTTGTTGAGAATTCAGCCATCCATCTAGCCGCTACAGAGTTTGGAAATCTGGTAGGGGGTGTGGCTCGTGGTTTTCGGCGAAAGACGTCGGGCCTAATGTGGTCGCCTATATCTCGCTAATTTGAAGGAATTGAGATCTCGCACTTGGCACGTCTTATATAGGAGAGGTCTACTATAAAATCAAATAAAAATCACAAAAATCATGTCTGAGGGTGTTCTGTACCTTCAAGGTGCACAACCGCTTGTTTGGTGGCGGGTGTGGGGGGGAGTCAGGTGTTCTCGCCGCGTTTTAATGAGAGGACGCATTACGAATTATCTATGTCGAAATCGTATAAAGTGTACTGTCGCATATGGGAAAGCTTTCCAGAAGTCTGTATGAAGGGAAAGCAAACCACGGATGAATGCGGGTACCTTTGCAGCCATCTTCCAGAAATGACACAGAACACAACACATACCTATGAAGCAGTCTTCACACTTAAGTGTGAGGACTGCTTCATAGGTATCGTACGCCTATGTAGATTTTGGAGGATGTGTGCCTCCTTCTACTCGCTGAACTTTGACCACCAAAACTCTGCTCCAAATATATTCTAAGCTGCACCATAAACCACCTTTTTTCATGAGACAGTTTGCCATCGGAAGAAATTAGGGCGCAACTGGATTCCCCAATCGGTAAGCAGATCATTATATATTTGGAAGGCACCGCTATATTTTTTCATGCCTCAGTATTCCGCAGCGGGTGGTAATATAAATCCTGAGCTCTATGGAAAGGCTCCGAAGGTTAGATTGTTCACATTGGACTAAAAAATAGAGAGCCTTTAAATCATTGAATCTGTAATAAACTAGGAAAACTGTGAATTAGAAAACATGTTTTGGTGATTTTTTATCATTTCCGATGAAATTCAGTAAGGGTGTATTCAGGAGAGCTTACGGGTTGGATAAGCAGGGTGGGGCGCCGCAACATACGCTCGGCGGGAGGCGGACACGCGGAGTTTTTGACACGGTCTGAGTCTGGGGTCTTGCCCGTACACATTTTAGTTCTGCGCGTCAGCGATTTACCTGTTCACCTGCGCGGCCACCTCAAACTTGGTAATCTTATGCAAAATTCGAATTTTCGTTGCGTCAAGCCTTCCAAAAAAAAGTTGGTATTTTATTGATCATCAAATCAAACGCCGTCTAGAAAAAAAAGGATTTTCGTTAGGTTTGAGATGGTACACTCGAGTAAAATAGTTCCTTGCGAACAATGTGAATGGTGAATCGGTTAAAGACTGATGAATTGAACTGAAGAAAAAATGATGAGTCGTCATTCTCATAGGATGATGGTCGTGTGGAACCGAACGAAAATTTGAGAGATGTTCAACTCTTTTAAAATAATTTATTCAGTGTTTTTTACATGATTCGACAATAATTTGCGTTCTTTTTTTAAATCTGGATGGTACAAGCCGAAAACTTCGAAAAATCTCGTTCCTACTTCGATATGCGTTTTCATGACTTTGAACTTAGCATTTCCCAATGAAATAATTTTTTTGGTTTTGGACGAGGACTCGTATTTTTCAATGAATGAGCGGTGATGGCTTGCCAAAAATTCAACGAAAATTGAAATATTGAACCTTTTCTGAAAAAAAAAAACTTCATGGAGAACAATGCTCACAAAATTCAAAGCCGAGAGTTCTCGAAAATTACTTCGCAATAAATTCAATAATTTTAAACCATCCTGAAAATGTTCACGACACTAATTTCGAAAGAAGGGAAAATTTTCGTTGATTCATTGTTTTTCGTAGGGAAGAAATCACCATTTATAAAGAGATCATTGAATGATGAATTCTCTAATACTTGAAACTCCGTTTGCACTAGACAATTCTCTAATCAGTGCGAATTTCAGCGATTTAAGAACGATTTCAGGGAATCTTCATCCTTGGAATATGTAGATATAATTTTTACCAAAAAAAGCCATAATTCGTCTTCAAAGTCGAGAAAAATAGATTGTCGCACTCAATTCACATCTCTACAGTCACAAAACCGAGTGAAGATAGATTCTTGTTTAAGGAATAGAGAAATTCTCTGTTGAGGAATGTTTTTAGGACACTCACATTCACTAACGACCGAGGCCTGTGTTGAACGGCCCTCGCAAACTCGTGCGAGGTACGAGGCAGTCTTTGGTGGGCATGAGACAGTCGGCAATGCGAGCATCATTTCCTCGATCAGTGGCCAAGATCAAAGGATAGAAGCAAGGATGAAAAACCCGTTAAGGATATCAATGAGCTTCACTGGGGTCTTTATTTTTGATAAGGCGCTGCAGCGCTGCTGCTGCACTCGACACATCCCTCGCTAGAGAAAGATTATAAGAAAAAGAAAAGATCAAAAATGTGGAGCAGCAGTTGGGGCGATAATAAAAAGCAGCAGTTGGGGAGGGAAGAGCAGCAGTTGGGACCACAATGAGGAGCAGCAGTTGGGGCCACAATGAAGAGCAGCAGTTGGGGCGACGACTGGAGCAGTTGGGGCGACTGTAGCAGCAGGTGGGGCAACTGTACGAGCAGCAGTTGGGGCAGTGAGCGGAGCAAGAGGACACAACCTGCTGCCCTGGGCAGCAGTTGGGGGAACGAAAGGGGCTTACACCTCGACGAGTAAATGCGTTAGTAATCCCCTCGTGCTGCCTTACTAAGCCGAGAATATCTGAGTTGCTACTGGCCCTTGTCCTACTTCTTCCCTTGTTTATGAGCTAACCCTGAGCTCAATTTTTGACCCAACCGCACCTCTTTTACGAATCCCGGTTTTTTCCTACCCTAGACCTACCATCACTCTGCCATTGCCTATGACACTGTTCCCGTTGTGATATTTTTACTCCACTTGGTCGTTGCTCCTGCACCAAATGCGGCTTCCCTCTGCGTTCCTGATTATTGTGCATAAACTAGCTCCGAATGAGTCTTGGGAACACTCCGCGCAACGTGAGCGGAGGTTGCACCACACTTTTTGGGCGATTTCATGCATACCGTCTCCTACTCAGAAGTTTGAATCAAATTAAATGTTACTTACGAGTAAGTTACGTGAAGTCTTCATGCAACTTACCTCTATGTCGCAAGTAACTTACTTTTGCGTCACAAGTAACTTCTAGTATACAGGTAACTCTGTACTCAGAAGTAACATTAAACTAACGGTACTCAGAACTAACATCTAACTTACTCCTAAGATGCAGGTGACATCGGTAGAGCACCCCGGATGCGTGATTGTCGCGGTCCATGGCAGAGACAGCTTCAATTATGTCCACTACAAGGGCGTAATTTTTGCCAAGGTCTGTGGTGAGGAAACACCCTCCCCGAACACCGCGGCGAAAACCGCCCTTCCCCCCAGCCGAGAGGATACCCCTAGCGGTCAAAAATGTGGTGGCCTCCGGGGAGTGACGCGAAGTCACCTTCCAGGGTCGCCATCAGAACGCCGCATGAGGACTTGAGATGAGGCGCCTTATGTAACGACTGTGCACGTGTTAAGCAGGTTACGACGTGAACATCTACTTGCTAGGCTTGATGGGCAATGTGAGTTATTTGCGAGATTCAAAAGTCACAAGTAACTTGGTTACGCCTTTTTAAGTTACTTGAGAGTCCCAACTTCACGAGTAATTTAAAAAACTGTGATAAGCAACAAGTAACTTGATTTCGCCCGAATATCTGGCAAGTAACTCGATGCGAAACTTCTGAGTAACTCAAACTTGTTCTGTAGCTCACATCATTTTCGCTCCCTTTACCCTCTCCCACAGCTTCGTTAGCTAGTTCAGCCAAAACAATCATGAACTTCGTATCAGGCACCCAACAGCAAACACCCCTAGTAGATGAGTGTGATTCAAAATGAGATATTGGTTGCAGATTGTGGAGATTGGTACTAGGCATTCAGCGGAATGTTGTGCGCACAAAACCATCATCACAATTTTGCATAGACGGATCTGAACCGGATGATGAGAGATCACGACCCGATTTTCTTTCCCACTCCCGCTCCATCATGCTGTATCGGCAATCAGAGCTTTGTTCTGATGTTTCACCTAGGCCAGCAACTTACGAAATTTTCGTATAGGAGTGCATCATCTCTTCTTCAACTCGCACCGCAACAGGAAACGTCTCAGTCACGATCCGCGACAAAAGTATAGCCTCTCGACAATTGGTGGTAAGAGACGGCCATCATTACGGGAAATAGGAAAAATCCTCCCATCGGTTTATGCGGGCTATGGGAGATGCTGCGAGTGCAGCGATCCAGCGATGACTTGGGCGCAGCCTCTTACGCATCTAGCCAGCTGAACTAAACAGACAGGGCTTCCTTTCGGTGTTATCGACCAACCATGGGCCGCTTGATGATGGCGAACGGCGCGAACGGGGGTAATCTATGTCTGCAAATTAGCGGAATCCATGCGCATTGACTTTTCTGCATGAAACTGATAGTGAACTGATACTAACACAATAAACAAATTTGAACAAGTGAACCTACAGTCAACAACTCACAGGTAACTCTTGCAACGGTCGAATGATGATAGCGACGATGACAACAGCCGCTTTGAGATATGAAAAAAACAGGGTCTCCAAGAAAAATGTGACTTTACCGAGCCCCATAATGAGCAGCAGTTCCTGGAACACAATATTATTCAGCATTCGATATACTTTTTGTTTAGCTCCTAAGAAGTAGATACTGGCACATTTTGACGTTCTGACGAGTTTCGTCTCTGAAGCCCAAATTGTTATGATGTTTAAAGGCAGTGTTCACGACAAAAATTCCTTCATTTGTCTATCCGGGAATCGGTCCCATTCTAATTCCTATGATGTCTCTGGAATCGTAGAAGACCTTCTGGGAACGGTGTTATAGTCCTTCAAAAAATGAGCTAGAAAAGCATGGTGGACGATTTGTCCGAGGCTTTTAACTTCCGTCCTTTGCAGCCAATGTATGCGAGCTGGCCTGAGTATAGAGAGAAGTTGAAAATAAAGGGGAAGAACGGGGCTTTAGATCGGGAACCATCGTTCGTTTCACGATCTCGTGTGTTCCATTGGTCACGTCGAGGGGCGGAAAGGGGCCGGACTTGCCTCAAGCGGTGGGGTTCGCCCACATTTCTAAGCCGTTTTGCGGCTCCTTTTTTTGACGCTGTTCTGCTCCTGAAAGCCATGAGAAGCGTTCGTCATGGAAAATTCGAGGATAAAGTTTATCGTGAACAGTGCCTTTAATCTTCAATCAAACCTTTCCTTTAGAACTCAAATAGGGAGTAACCACATCCTGAATGCTAGGGTTGGGTCTCAGGTAAAGACCAAAAGAGCTTAAAAAAGTGGAGAGAACGAGAAGAAAACGTTTTGCAATCTCAGACTCCAATTTTTATGGGCACACGGGAGTACCGGCATTCGTCGATCGCTTTGTTACACACGAACCGCTTGGAGAGGAGTCCACTCTTCTCAAAAATGGCGACCGACAGGACCGCAACGGATTGTCAGAATGGAACAGCGGCTTCCGTCTCGTTTTCTACTTTTGCCACGGCTTTCATCCGGTCGCTGCCAGAGCTATAGCGATACCATGAAGAGAGAACGAGAGAAACGAGTTAGCATGGTCTTTGAGCAGTCACGCGCGAGTCGCGTGATCAATCGATATATAAGACGCCTAATCTCATGCAGGCGGTCAGATCGTCTTTCGAAGTCACACCTGGAATGCGACTCCAAGGCTTTCCCTAGGGTGGCGCGCGTGAATGCGCCGGCGAGGGTCATGGAGCGGAACGCCGCACACACACGTCACGAATCTGTTTCAAATTGAGGCGCGGGAGGTTGCGCGTCCCTACAGTAGCCGCAGCATTCGTGCATTCCACTCCTGGGGGACATTCTGTGGTGACTAAAGAAATATGCCAGAATCCTCATCTCTCAGTGAAGAAAGCTCTGTGATCTCAAGCCATACTTGAGATGGTGCATTTGCAGCAGCTAATTGCAAGATTGGCCTCCTTTGCAATGGGCAGGAATGAGTATCTCATCCTCGTATAGGGCTGATTGGTCCCGCGAAGCGAAAAGGGAAGAAGAAAACGAATCGTTGGGCTGGGTTTGTCCTAAGTGAGAGTAAGGTTGGAAATTCTATTGGATATCGCTCTCAGAAAAATCGCGAAAGCTCGTTCAGAGCCCGCTGCCGCTCCGAAAGATTGCCCTTTTTGTGAAGTGTTAATAATGACAGCGTCGTTTGCATTATTATCTGGATTCTGATTTGTGTGAGTTAGCGCCTTTCAAACTCGCTTCAACTGCTGCCTGCTTTGGAATCCTTGTGCAGCTGGAAAGGGCAGAGGTTGTCAGGCTCACCTCAGTCATACCATTGGGACTTTATATGTGAAAGACGTGGGCAAAGATATAAACTCGGCTTCTTCAGTCTCTAATGAGATGCGCCACACATTCGACATCGTAATCGTAGAGACATGAATGTGTTTCGAGCCTATACAATGCTTTGCGCCTGCCAGCCAGCTTTCAAATCAGTTCTTCTATCTTACGTTACGAACATAGTCGCAAGCAGACGAACCCGCAGGAGTTCACGCTTGACTGGTCTTGGGCGAGAATCGAACCAGCCCATGTGCATCGAAAACAGCACCGCCTGCCAACTACACCACACGCGCCCAAAGTGTGGATAGAACCCTTAATTTTTAGTTGTTTTTTGGTTAACTGCGCACATGAAAGGTATATTTGTGCGCCAGAAGTGATATAGTTGCAAGAATGACCAGGAACTTGGTTTGCGTGATGGCGCGGTATGCTTTGCCTTCTAATTAGACAGAGTTATTTTGCCGCATTTGCCTCCAGTAGGGAGCTTTCCCTCATCACAAGTGTGAACTCTCTCAAATAATGATTATTCGTAATACTCAATCAGTTGAACTTGGAAACTGAAACTAGAAGAATCCTGAGTCAACGTCTCGAGCCGTATGCCCCCCAAGTTCTTGAAATGACGCACATAAGGAAAATACAGAAATTGGTAGTAGGACAAGGCTTAAATCTAGTTCTGGAACACTAGAATTCGAGTCACATTTGAACGACATTTCTTGAATCATTTGAGCAAGTGCACCCTCACTATATTTTCCAGAAGCTCCGAGCTGAAGGACTGATCAAAATTATTGAACTCTCTCCAGCAGGTTTTGCCTCATTTCATTCACACCTGCACTGCAGTCGCTTAGGTTCTCATATCTTCTTGAAAGAACGTTAATCGCTTAGGAGGTTCAGTAGGAATCTTGAAGTGAAACAAAAGTCTTCCGCGAACCTTGATTCCAGATTCCTTCTCGGATGCCACGTTCAAGGCAGTGTTCATCATAACAGGGAGAATTAGTAGGACAAGATCTGAAAACGATTTCAATAAATGATTTATCATTTTCAAGAGTCCCAGAGCGTTCAAACTGTGAACCAGTCTATCAAAAGTTTGAAGCTATATCGAACTCAATACAGGTGCGCTAGTTCTCATCTCTCCACTAGCGCAATGAAGCAACGTTATGCGGTTAGAGATCTGAGGCGGTTTTCCACCATTTCAAAGTGTTACTTCTTTTTTTTCACCTTCCTCATCTTGTTTTTCAGTGAAAATTGCCTGGTTTTCATAAGCTGGCGTATCACATCCTTCTAAAGAAACAATATCGACATGAGAGGAGACAGGTGACTCTATGTCGTGTTTGCTCTTCTCAGTGTCGTCAGAGATCGGTTTTCTTTTTTACATTTACAGTACTTTGCGATAGTAGTTATTTTATTAGTTATCAGTAGTTATTAGTAGTTATTTTAGTTTTGCTGTTGAATCAACGGACATCGTTAATGATTTACCGGAATTTTTCATTGTCAATGTTTGGCGCTCCTAGAGTGCAGGAAATGAATAAATAAATAAATTTGGTCTAGAAAACAATGGATATGTTGATCATCTTTGCAGCCTATTGCAGATCGAACGATCGATGGACTACACACCGCTGCGGCGGAAAAATCGCACCACTGGCCTTAAATTGTTTCCTCACTTAGTTTTTCTGCTTGTACATATTTCTCCTCTTTGCGCCTTCTTTTTTAGATTTCTCAGTCTTCCTTCCTGTTGAAAGGCCCTTTTTTTAACTGTTATGTTTTACTATTCCTCATCTACTTGGAGCTAATCTCATTCGTTTCTACACTGGTTCTTGTGTAGATTGCTGTTCATTTCTTTGTTAGAAAAATCTTCGGTCATATGTTCTAAAAACCTTCTCCTACTTTCGTAGTGTTATGAATTTTGCATTTCCAGTTTTTACCGGCCAAAAGTGTCATCGAAAGAAGTTGCCACTTTCCTTCTTTTTTTCTATAAAGATTAGCCTGGACATGAACACATGATTCCTTTGCTCCAGGTGGGAGCTATCATTAGAAAGTAGACAGAAAAATACCGCTGAAGACGTCAGGAGTTAAATTTCACATGGAGCCTTAAAGGCACAGTACACCCTCAGATATGAATTTTGAGATTTTCATGTAATTGTGTAGAAGACCACTTCTGTATAGCAGGTGCCAGATGCCAGATCTCATTTCCTCCAAATAAGCGAGATATAAGCGACTACCACAGGCCCGGCCCCCTTCGCTCACCACCACAGGTCCGACCCCCTAACAGATTTTCGAACTCGATAGCAGTTCGATGGATGGATGAATTTCAACAAGTCGTCGTTCTTCAGTCCATAACCGGACTGTCTCCTTACCCTGGCTTTCTCTCACGCGATGATTGCGAATGAACAGAAATACAGGCCTGAGACAACTCGTCCACCAATTTTACACCCTCAAAATCTAGGCATCTTTGAAGAGCCATAACTCTGTTCAAAGGGGGTCTTGGACGTTTTTAAAGATACCACCGTGTGACTCTCTCCAAGACAAGTATGAAATCTGAAAATTATTTTTTTTGGGTGTCCTGTGCCTTTAAAGGCAGTATTTACGATAATCTTCAATTTTGAGATTATTCGGAAAATCGATCAATTGACCCCCGGGTAGAGCTAAAATGACGGAGAATTTGAGAAAAACGGACCAAAAGGGCACCAAATCCTTTACTCTCACTCCGTCACTTTACTCTCACAGGAACTGTTCGTTGCGACGATGAAATATTTTGTGGACCCGTATTTTGCCATTTTCTGATTTCTGTTGCTTCGTCCCATTCTTCGGACCCTAACTTATACGGTTTTGCATAAAATATTTTTCTCATTTTCGACTAACCCCATTTTTCACCTGTCCCAGCCACCGGGAACATGTTCATCCAATCGGACAACTAGTCCAGGCCAGAGAATAATGTCACTGAAATACGACGTTTTAATGCGTTTGTCGCCGTTTCTTCGTAATTTTGGTTACACTTGGAGGCCAACGCATTGTTTTAGGTGGAAAACTCGTAACTGCAAACCAGCTCTAGAAGCCACTCACTCATTTTTCCGCTTAGAGTAATTTTCTTGGCCCACCTAAGAATGTAGGGAGAGTTCGTTGTGTAAAGTTCTGAAGATAAATAGGGTCCATTGTCTCAAATTCCGTCCAAAGAAGCCGACCCTACGTCAGTCATCTGGCATAATTTGCTGTCAGCCACATTATTAGGAAATTATCAACAATTGATGCAGTACAACTGAGGGGAAGTCCTATGAGGCCTTATGAGTAAAGATGTGGCCGATCAGAATGTGATTACCGCACCAGCAGTCAAATCTGTCAACTAAAGAGAACAGTTTATCCTGTGGAATGTCAAGGGTGCGGAGAGAAGTACGTCGGAGAAAATATTAAGCCTTTGCGAAAACGGATAGATGAACACCGCAGGGCACTTAGAAATCCGGCCTCATATCCACCTAGCAGTTCTCCAGGCTACAGTTTTGGTTCTCTACAGCTGGGTTGAAGACGCAGTGGAGCGAAAAATTCTAGAGGTCCTGGAGATAAAGCGTATATCACCTGAGATCAACCGCCGAGAGGAATCGGGCGATATACTACAGCTCATTTTATGAGGGCCGGATCGTAACAACTCTTTTGAGGCTACGGTAAGATCACTCATAATTGCGGGGCAACTGCTGTTTAAAGGCAGTGGTCACGATGAAAAACGTTATCGAAAAAACTACAAAAATCAGCCTAGATCCAAAACAGCTGAAAAATTAGGAAGGTAGTGCGGTGAAAAACGGGCTAGAATTAAAGCTTCTAACAAGGGAACCACAATAAGTCATAGTGACCATTTCAAATGAAATGTGCGAATGAATGAATGATAAACCGCCGAGAGGAATCAGGCGATATACTACAGCTCATTGTATGAAGACCGGATCGTAATAGCTCTTTTGAGGCTACGGTAAGGTCACTCATAATTGCGGGGCAACTGCTGTTTAAAGGCAGTGGTCACGATGAAAAACGTTATCGAAAAAACTACAAAAATCAGCTTAGGTCGAAAAAAACTAGGAAGGTAGCGCGGTGAAACACGGGCTAGAATTAGAGCTTCTCACAAGGGAACCACAATAAGTCATAGTGACCATTTCAAATGATATGTAACTTTCTAGAATCATTTTTCATTTTCTGACGGAAAGTCCGAATATGCTCATCGCAGCTGTCTGGAAGAAGTTATAGGCATTTTTCTCTGATTTTCGTACCTAGTGTACCCTCCGAAAAGCGCATTATTCTGATGAAAATTCTGAAACGGACCTCATAATCGTGTTCAGCGCCCAAAACTACCCCCTGGGCAAAGTTTGGGTGAAGGAACATCTCCCAAACTTTGCGCAGACTGCCAGCGTTTTGGACTTGTACGGATTTTCGGTTGGGCGTTTATTTATGCCGATTAAGAGGATTTTCGGTTGGGCGTTTATTTACACCAATTAGGCTCTCGTATCTTTTTCGAAAAATATTCCAGATTTGACTTAAAATTCGCTCTGTGGGGGGTTATTTGGGGTGCTGATCACGAATCTGAGATTCATTTATCGATTTTCCGAAGTTTTCGACTGTATTCGTTCACAGATTCACATCGGGGGAGAATTTGATGGCAAATCGCGACTTGACGATTTCCGGAGTGCTACTATAGATAATGTTCAAATTATTTCTCTGGAGGTTATTTGGAGCGCTGAAAACGAATCTGATGTCAGTTTATCGATTTCTGACAGCTTACGGTAGATTACGGTGGGTATACGGTAGTTTTGTCAAAGTCTCAGATTTGTCTCAAAGTTTCTATGTGGAGGTTATTTGGAGTGCTGAATACGAATTCGATGTTCATTTGCCGATTATCGGAATATTGAGGTAGGTTTTGCCTCCTAAATGGCATGTTACCTACCATAACCTACAGTAAACCTTAAATATTAAACAAGCAACCCCTAGATTCGTGTTCAGCACCCCAGATAACCCCTACATACATGTTTTTAGCAAAATCCGGAGAAAAATTTAAAAACACCCTAAAAATTGCATGGGGAAACCCTTACCTTGCCGCAAAGCTTTATAAAACGCTCATAACTTTTTTCTGAGTGCTTCTAGGCAGCTGCGATGAGCATATTCGAACTTTCCGTCCGAAAATGGTTCTAGAAAAGTGGATTTAATTTGGAATGGTCACTATGACTTATTGTGGTTCCCTTGTAAGACCCAAAGATTCCAGTTCGTGCACACGTGCACAGCGCCGCCCAAAAAGGTCGCAGTCTCATGCCGAGCAGTCGAAAATCATCGAAGTTCAGAGGAAGAAATAAATGCAAATTTACTTATTAAAAACAGTTGAACAATGAGAGCAAGCACTTCTGGTAATGTTTTTGCCTAGATGAGTCAATGTTCATTAATTGAAATTCAATTTCAAGCCAGCTGATGTTCTTTATATTAGAAATCATCGTTGCCGATGATGTGTAGTGGGCTCGTCCACCATTTAGAGACAAGAAAATTTAGGCTTTGAATTTTGCCCAAAACAGCGGTTTTTTCGCGATTTTTTGAAGGTCTTACTACTCGAAACCCAGAAAAGGGTTCACGGTGAAAAATAAGACACGCATATTTGATCGCGACCACTGCCTTTAAGCTCTTAATTTGCTTGCTAGATGTATGGTTTCCGTTTTCATTTTAGCCTGACGCATGGACCAGGCGGCAAGCCGTGCGTGGTTGGCGGCCTTACTGAAGAATGGGGTTTCGATTCGCGCAGGGTGATCTACCGTCGTAGCACTGTCCATTCATCGGACTAAAATGAATGTGCAAACTCTACATTATTGTGTCAGTGACCGGCGTGGGGTCTCGCCCATATTTGAGCCGTACCGCAAAACAGACTCTGGTTAGCAAAATAGATTCAACATTGCGAAAAACAACATTGTCATATTTTCTTCCAGGTCTGAAGAAGGTGCTGCGCACCGAAAGCTAGCCGACAAGCTTTTGCAGCCGTTTGAAATTTTTTGGAGCCTCATTCTTGCCTTTTTTGTGATAAACTTTTCTAGTACTATCATGAGACTCCGAGACACAACATTTCTGAGCGGAAGTTGATGGTATGTATTGTGCGATTACGTACTGGAGTTTTTATTATATACGGAAAACTCGAAGACGAAATCCATCGTGAACGATGCGTTCAAAGACAGTGTTCACGATGAACTTCAAATTCGAGGATATTCGCTAAAAAGATTACGTTGTCTCAGGGTAGAACTGAAAAGTCGGAGGTATCATAAAAAAGCAGCACAATCTCGCTGTCTGCGTCCAATTCTTGGGATAACGTTAAGGCATCTTTCATAGTCCTCACCGCGAGCGCGGCACGCGAGGTGACGCGCGGGACGAGCGATGGACTATGAAACTTTTCACCGTGCGGCACGCGCGGGACGAGCGGAAAGCCACTATGAAATCTCCAGCGGCACCGCTCCGGCGGTGCGGGTAGAAGTCGGGCCTCAACTGGGACTTGTACAGAAATTCCTGGCTTGCATTTGCGTATGCGGTGGCGCAGGATAGTCCAGAATTATTTATGTTGGAGTGTACTCAAATCGAGAAGCGATTATTGATTGAAACGGTGAAACCGCCACGGCGGTTTGGGCGGCGCCGCTATTGCGGTGCTGATGGACTATGAAAGTTCTTACCACGCGTCCCAAGCGTGCCGCGCGGTAAGAACTTTCATAGTCTACCGCCCCTCCCGCGCGCCAAGCGCGTGCCGCGCTTGCGGTGAGGACTATGAAAGATGCCTAAGAGATCGTGTACGCATCGACGTTATTCGGTACAGTTGCGACCATCAACCGACGATCGGAGGACAAATCCGAACGAAGAGGTTGCCTTGGTTTGGATCTGTATGCAGAATGGAAGCCAGCCGACGACTGCACAGAATGTTATGGAGAAAGCGTCCAACACTGTGAAGGTCGAGAGATTAGTCCCGAAGAAGACGTGCTTGGAGCAAGTCGAAACTGATCTGAAACCTCAACGATGCAGTGTTGTTACTGCTAAAACAATCGCGGCTAATCGTGCTAAATGGAAGCGTATCGTTAGGGCCGCCTGAGCTTCCATGGCACCTACAGCAGTGTACTGGTTGAGAGGTCATATCCCTCAAAATGCTCTCAAAATTGAGACAAGGTAAAGTTAAATTCAATAACGTACGTCCGAAAAGACTTCCACTTTTTGTTTTATCTTCATTCTTCCTGCCATTGATATGCGTATACTCCACGAAAATGGGTTGACTCAACTGAAAACAATTGCCATAATTGATCACAAGGCCAAATTGGAACCAAAACAGAGAAATTCATAAGAAAAAGCTACAAACGGTGGAAATTCTCAACGGCGCAGTACTTTCTGGACTTCCTGCCTAACTAACAAGGAAACTACTATTTGTCAAACTGGCCATTCCGATCGAAATGTACTTTTCTAGAATCACTTTTCAACGTGAAGTTTGAAAATGCCCTTCGCAGCTGCCTGAAATCACTGTGAAAAAAGTTATAGGCGTTTTTTCTCTGATTTTCGTACATATTTCACCCTCGAAAAACACTTTAGTTTTACGAAAATCCGGAAACGGACCTTATAATTGTGTTCAGCGCTCAAAACAGCCCCCTCAAAGCAGTGTGGGTGGAAGCACATTCTCCGAACCTTGCAGGGCTGATGGCGTTTTGGACTTGCACGGAATTTCGTTTCAGCGTTCAATTACCATACTTCGTGTTCCAGAAGTACAAACATATACTTCTAATACTCTGGCTCCTATTTTATATGTACTTCTATTAGAGGTGTACTCCGAATAGACGCTGTACTTCTACTTCTCAGCCCTCTTTTTTATGTACTTCTATTAGAGGTGTACTTCTGTTAGAAGGTGTACCTCAATTATCCGGACAATTTCTCGGATTTCTAATGATTTACTGTTCGCATTTCTAGCCGAGATTTTCCGTATAACACCGGGAATTTGTCGTCAGCGTCTCACAGGCAGGAAGCCGCTCTCAGTTATCGAGCTCGAAATCATTCGATCAATAGGCATCCTCCCTTCGTTTCCCTGCGCACAATGTTTCCCGCCGAGCAGCGTCGCGGCTACCCCCCATCCAGTGATTGACGATACGCACTGAAATTTCAGACCGCAAGCCCGAGAACTTAACCAGTTACGTTAAGTCGAATTGAGGCTTTTACAATCACTGATATCATAATTTAAAAATTGTTGTGGCTGACAGATCAAAAAGTGATCTGAGAAAAAGAGTCCGTGAGCGGCGAGGTTAGAATGCAGATCACCACCCAAGTAGGCGAAGTGGTCTCCCGTCGAGCAGGTCAGATGAGTGATCCAGCCAGAAGCGAACCGTAAAAAAGAACGCTGGAGACGGCCGAAGACGTGTCAGCTCAGCCGCAATACTCCGCTCGTTATCTGGTGTATGGTATCTCTGGTGTTCGACTAACATTCTGCCAACAAACTACTGTATTCTATCGTTCCCCTGCCGCAGCCACGGTAGCTCTCGATTGTTAGAGAGAGCATAGAACTTTGTATTCTTCGGCATACACCAAAAACCATTATTCCCTCCTTTCCCCAATTCGATTTCTTCCAAGAATTGTATAAGTCTTGTGTCGCCTCTGTTGACTCGTTCTTTGTGGGAAAGAGAGAGACAATTCGGAATCGACTTGTCAGACCAAGAAACAATTTACCTGATCGCCTTTCGAGCCGTCCAGAACGCGATTCTTAAACGACTTGACAACAGCTCTTCCAGAGGCGAGTTCCTTGGGTTCACAATCCAGTGTAGGTAAATTGTACCATTGATGGTTCCTAACTTCCTCGTCGTTTCAACGACTCCACTACATAAATGATCCAATCTTCATAATGCTGGGGAATCTCGGCTTCTTAAGGGCCAATAAAGTCAACGTCTAGCGCCAAAACAGGTCAACTTTGAATGATTAAAACCCAATCAAATCAAAGTTTGTTTAAAATACCAAAATTAACTCAGTGCATTCGCCGTGAATAACGGCAATATCAAGTCTCTGTTCTGTGTCTTTCCTTGGTCATTTGAAATTCACTGGAGCTTCATTGGAGGTTGTCCCGTACAAGCAATTTTTGTCGAAAAGAAAGGGGTGACCGATAAATTTTTTGTTAATATTCAAACCCCACGATATTAAAAAAACATCTCGTGCAAACTGGCCCTTTCCAAATGCTACATTCGGATTGCGAAACACTTACCCGAGTACCGGAGGTCCATTCCGAAAAAAAGGTATACTTTCAAAAGAGGCGTACTACAAATAGAAGGTGTACTTCAAAGAGAGGGTGTACGTCTAATACTATGCCCTTCCTTCTAGGTGTACTTCAAATAGAGGCGTACTTCTAATAGGGGAATGCGGTACATCAGTGACGGGGTACAGTAAGCGTTGAAGAAAAATCTTCCAGATTTGACTCAAAATCTGACCTGGAAGGTAATTGGGGTGCTGATCACGAATCCTAGGTTTATTTGTCGTTTTTTTCAAAATTTTCTACTGACTTTGTTCAAAGCCGCCCAGCGGCAGAATAATTTGACGGCAAAATCGACTTTTGGCGATTCCTGGAATGTGACGACAGATGTGGCTCAAATCGTTCTTCTGGGGAACATTTGGAGTGCTCAATACGAATCTGATGTCGTTTTATCGATCTTTGACAGCCTACGATTCATGACGGTGGGTGTCCGGAAATTTGATCAAAATCTCAGATTTGTCTAAAGGGTTCTATTCGGGTGTTATTTGGAGTGCTGAATACGAGTTCGATGCCCCTTTGTCAATTTTCGAATTCTTGAGGTAGGTTTTGTCTCCTAAATGACATGTTACCTACCGTATCCTGCAGTAAGCCTTGAGATGTACCGACAGATGTGCCCCGAATCGTTCTTCTGAGGAACTTGTGGAGTGCTCTTTTTTCCCATCCTTACCTTGCCTCGAAGCTTCATAAACGCTCATAACTTCGTTCAGAAGGAGTCTAGGCAGCTGTGATGACCATACTTGGACTTTACTCCTAAAAATGGTTCTAGAGAATATCATTTCATTTGGAATGGTTAGTATGATTTATAGTGGTCCCCTTGTAAGACTATCGTACTTAATGGTAGTTATCACTACAAAACATGGCGTTGGAATGACATACACGAACGGCTCGCTTCGTTTGTTTACAGAAGTGAATCATTAGGAGTGTGAATCACCATTTGTACCTCACTGAGCGTGATTACGGTGATCGCTATAGTGTATACGCAGTCGTTTACTCTACCTACAGAGTATAATTCAGTGGTGCTTATCTTTCTTGTAATATTTGTTCTTTATTTCTATTCCTACTTTCCTCCAAGGTCTCTCCACATATCTCTTGTAGTATAAATTAGTATAATTTCCTTTGTGTCCTGTCGTGTATCCAAGAGGGTCGTATATTTCGCAGTGTACATACTACAGTCAGGATCTGTATTGATTAGTCCAGAGAAGTTCAAGTTGGGGGCAAGAGGTGTCAAATATGCATTATGTGGTAATATCGTGGTTATGCTCTTATTACGTATACGGCTACAGTAAACAGCTTGCCGGGGTTAATTAGTACGGTACTCTTTCGGAATAGACGACCCATTTGAGATATTTCATGAAAAATGTTCATCCCAGTAGAGCCGTCGAATGATTTAGTATTTTTTCAAACACACTGAACAGTTTGATGTGACCAACCGAGCGGTTGGCCAAGCCCCAACAATTGCTGATTTCATTGTGTTCTTTAGTGGGTCGTCTATTCCGAAAGAGCGCCATTAGTGCAGTCGGTTATGTTATCTGTAGGTACTCTGTAGGTTGGATCTCTCAAGACTGACGTCTGGTGTCGGACTCGGGGTAGAAAACCACCGATTCGCAACACCATTGTTCCCTTCTTGTTGAAACGTTTGTGATGCGCATTAGATTAATCCTTATTGGAAAAGCTACTTTCTTACCAGATTTTTTGCCTTTCTTCAGAGAATTCTTAACTTCAATGAATAATAGGAAGTTCCCTGCCTACCTACCTGCTTGCCTATCTACCTACCAGGTTGTCCAATAATTCTTGTCCGAACATCTCACCATTTTCAATTTTTTTCAACTTTATTGAAAAACAAGTCTAATCAACAATATAATCACCACAGTTATCCACAACAGTGGCCCATCGATTGGGCAGGTCGGCGACGCCCTTCGCCCAGATCTCCGGGGGCTGCGACTCGAAGAAATCCGCGATGTCGGATTTGAGGTTGTCGTAGTTGGTGAAAGTTCTTCCGGCCAAATGGTGCTTCAGCGGGAGGAACAAGTGGAGGTCGAAGGGGGCGAGGTCCGGGATATACGGCGGATAGGCAACCGTCTCCCAGCCGAGCGTCGCCTACTTCTGCTGGGTCTCCTTTGCACGTGGGGGTGCGCGTTGTCGTGCAGCAGGTGGACCGAGACCCGTCGGGGACGCTTTTCTCGGACGGCGGCGGCTAATTTCTCGAGCTGATCGGTGTAGATGGAAACGATGACCATCCTGTCTTACGGGAGCAGCTCGAAGTACAGCATGCCCTTGGTATCCCACCAGCAGCAGAGCATGATCTTCAGCGGGTGCAGGTCGGCTTTTGGCGTCGTCGGCGGCTTTTCTCCGCGCAGGATCCAGACGGCACGCGGGCGACGTTGTCGTAGAGGACCCAGCTCTCATCCCCAGTGACCAGGTCCTCGAGGAACTCTTTGCGATGCGGACGAAGGAGGAGGGACTGGCGGACGGCCACGCGGCTCTGCTTGTTGGCGTCCGTCAGACGGTGGGGGATCCAACGGGCCAGAAATTTGTGGTAGCCGAGTAAGTTGAGTCGATTGTGGATGGTGGGCTTGCTGCAGCCGAGCGTCGTCGTCAGTTCACGGGTGGTGGCTTCCGGCTTCTCCTTGATACAGCAATGGACTTCGTCATCATCCACCGTAGAAGGCCTCCCGACTGTGCGTTGGGACACTGCATCCTCCTTGGACTGTGCGTTAGGACACTTCATCCTCTTTGCACGCTCTGCAGATGTTGGCGACCGCGGTGCCCGTGTCGTTGATCAGCAGCCACTTGTAGTACACGAACGTACAAATTCGACCTTGGTCTATTTTAGCTTGTAGTGGTAGCTAGACGCGGCGACTGCGCCTTATATACCCCTAGCGTAGAACTTTGGAGAACCTTCTAGGAGGTTCTTACACTTGCCTGATATTATAACTCTTCGAAGGAAAATTATAGAATTTTGAAAATTTTCGGACAGGAATTATTGGACGGCCTGGTACCTACTTAGCGCCTTTCCTGCCTACTTGACTACATACTTAGCTGTCCGCCTAACATTGGTGTGGATCGTGAGGAGACTTCTCGTTCACTGTTGAAGGTTGGCGCAAACTCGGTGCACCTATGGTATAGCATATGGCCCCGAGTTTGCGCCAACCTTCAACAGTAAACGCGAAGTCTCTTCACGATCCATGCCGACGTTACCTACTCGCCCACGTACAATCCTACCTACCTAACTGTCTACCTATGTACCTGCCCATCTTATCGCCTGCCTACTTATCCGCCTTCTTTTCTCCTACCAACCTGCCCGCCTCGTGGCCGCCTCCATGCAAGCTCTGGCAGTGAGTATGCTACACCGCACAACGAATGCAGAACAGCGCAGAGCGAACAACGAATAGCAAACGTTTCAAGGCTGAAGCGGTTGATCTAACGCGCAAGATGTATCCGTAACCTCTCACGCCGCGTTTTCTGTGCTGGTAGCCCAGTGCAGCAAGGGCCCATTTGAATTTCCACCTGAACCGTGTCAACGAATTTAGACCAATTTTAAACCATTTCTTCATTAAAAGCACTCACGTGTAAGCTCGCTTTGCCTTCACTTTCTTCACTCTGGAACGGGAAAGATTAGCACCAATACTGTGTACAGAGAATAAAATTTTGGCAGAATTCAAATGCGGTGCACAAAGAATAGCATTCTCAAAATTAAAAATATCATGAAGTTTCTGAAATTTGCCACAGTTTTACTCTGTGGGTATACTGTAATTGTGTCTTTGGTTAAAGCGTGTTTCTATTAATGTACGTTGAACGCGGAGAAGAAGGTGCGGGACATTGTAGAAAGTCGTTTGAACTTCAGAAGCTGTGCGCAGGGTGCCGTGCAACGTCGAGACGTCGATTAATCCTCAGATGACGTAAGCAGGAAGACGTTGAACGTCTGCAGGGCTCCAGATGACCCAAGCAGGGTGACGTTGAACGTCGGTAAGGCTTAACAGCTGAATAGTCTTTCTCACCTGGATTCTGAATAAGTGTTTAGATATAGGTCGATATTGAGGGAACTTACCGAAAAAAAAACTAAAAACGCTGAAACAGGTATTCGTGCGAGTTCTGACCGGTTTGAAAGAGCGCTTGTGTGCGTGCCGAATGTTGCAGGACGTCTCTACTGCTGACAAATATAAGCACCCAGACATCGGAAAGCGGCATGGGTGCTTCTGGTACAGGAGCGGTGCGTTGCCTGGATGGCACCATATATGAGGCCGCTCGCTCATTAAAATATTTATTCGCAAGTTTTCGTTATGGATCGATAGTGTGCAAACATTCAGGTTGTTGCTCCCGGAATTTTTTGAAAAAACCTCCCTATGAGAACTGTGAGCCGCCGAAGAGCAATTTTTGACAACTTCATGTACAACTTTAACGGAAACGCATTTTCCTGATCCTAAGTGCCAATGTATGTTACCGGCTATGCGGAATCACTTAGCATCATTAGATTCGTGAAGGTCCCACTCGTCGAATTGTATAGTTTTGATTCCTGGGAGGTTCAATCCCGCAAATTAGGACCATGTTCAAGAGTTGCGCCGTAGTCGTTTTAGTTTGATTGATCCAATCAGTCTAATTTTTGTCGAGAGTGTTGTAATAGAAGAAACAGTTACGCTAGAGGAAAATCATACATTTTTTGCGTCTGTCAACGCTTGTGGCCCGGATAGTAACCGAAAAGCACTGCACGTTGCAATGACAACCGGAACGCACCACAATTTCAAGTATCAACTGCTCTGCGTTTCGGTTGCAGTGGCCGGAGACAGGCGGAGCCGGTTGCGCTCCAGGCCTGCCATTGTCTGAGTAGATCACCGTAACTCTGAATGTTTCTCATCTCTGTCACTCTGAAAAAGCTAAAGGAATTTTTCACTTTGTGGGGGACCAAAGAAACATTGAAAATTTTTTGAAATTTTGGTGGACGGTGGGGGGGGGGGCGTAGCTCCGCCGAGAATCGGCGCAACGACCTGCTCAACCCTGAGCCGAAGGCTGCAGCCTCTGTTTCAAGTGATGGGAATCACTCCAAACTTCAGCCAACAGTAATTTCACCCTCTACGCGGTGTTCTCCAGATTTCCCTTTTTTCAAGCGCTTGTTAGGACTGCGTGGTTAGGATTTCCACTCGGCAACTGTAAAGGGCTAGCGACATATAAATCAACTGTTTCTGTCGATGGGTTATTTACTGCCGCGGTATTTGGCCAAGGCAGCTAAAATTGAGTCAGTATCATGTATACTTCTGCTGTAGATTATTCTGGACCACTCAGGTACTTTCCGCCACAGAGCAAACAGGATTTCACATAATTGTGGAGCCGTTTAACTATTTGTAGTCAAGTTAAGCCTTCTTTCGGAAATATTGTGTGTTTGGATTATGCAGCCTGGAAAAGCGCCTTGTTCGGGGGGATGATCGTAACAGTTTCTGACGTGGCCAGCCGCGCAGTTCCCCAAGCGATTGACGGCATTTCTTTGGTCAGAAGTTATAGTTAAGGGGACGGCTTGAAGACTGGTAACGGTATGCCTTCACTCAGTCTTTCTGGAGTTATCCGAAGATGAGATGGGAACGAGGAGGGAGAGAGATGCACGTGTCCGTGGGGAGGGGGACCACGGGAAGTTCGCTCAGAATGCGACTTTGCCGAGTTGGTGTTACATAGGAAAATTTTTTTGACAGAGCGGGAGTGATGTGGCAGAAACTGAAGCGCACAGTTTTAACAACCGTAGGACGTTTTAGGTGTGTTAGAGTTAATACAATGAAAAAGGTGTCCGGTGAAAGGGTGACCAGCAAGTGTCGAAGGGTAAGGTTTTGAAACAGGTGTGGGAATGGGAGTAGTTGGTGGTACTATCGTTTCGAGCAAAAATCCATCCGCCTTTACGGACGACCGCTGCTGCATCACACAACACGATGATCATCGTGCTGGGAAAAAGGGTAATCGTGGCCGGGCCCAGTATGATTATCATAGCGTTGCGTGATGCAATAGCCGTTGTACGCGAATGCGGACCGGAATTTCGCTCCGACAACGACACTATGTTACTTCAACAAATCCAATCTATTCTTTTTTGAATGACAAAGTTGCTCTAACTGGAAGCTTTGAAGCTTTGAAGGTATACATAAACTTTTTTCACGTACATTTCTTATTCCAGATGATTCAGAGACTGCTAATGTGACTACAACGGAGATGATACGTTTACGTGTAATCCAGTGATGTATATTTTTGTTTCCTTATTGTATTATTGTGCATTCAGATAAATAATCAGAATTTGATTGAAAGACATGTGCAATTAGATGACTTCCAGGCATTCCTCCTTCGCGCTCAAGGTGTTCAATTGAGTTCGATACGTTTCGGTTTACCTACATATCTCCTGTGAAAAGGCGCGACTCTCACGACGCATAGCGCGAGCTGCGCGCGCGATGCTGCTCCCTCTGCCCGCAATGCGCTCTCTCGCTCTCTCTAACCTCTGTTCCGTTTGAGACAGCGAGAGAGCGCATGACGGACGAAGGGAGCAGCATCGCGCACCGCTCGCCCCATGAGTCGTGAGATTTACGCATAGAAACCATGGAATCTCTCAGTTCTACAGCCTATACATTCCTTTGATCCCACGATTTCGCGACGTCGGTTGGATTCAATCGGCACGGATTGCACTGATCGCTTTGATTCCTCTTGGATAACCCTGCTTTGGCGAAATCTCTGCGCACATGTGTTCGACGAAACGTGCACACGGTCTGAACTGACGCAAGCTACATGGTCAAGAGGCAGAAAAACAGCCAGTGCGGTTCGTATCGATCCTACCAACCTATGGCCAAGCGAAAGCAAGCGAATTCTACACATGGTTGAAGGAATGAGGTTGGGGAAGCCGGCTTATCATTTGGCGAAGCCAAACGAGCTCTATACATAGTAAATGGAGGGAAACCGGCTTATAGCTGAACTGTCAATGGAGGGAAGCCGGCCTGTAGTTAAGCGAAGTCAAGCAAATTCTACACTTGGTGAAAGGAGGAAGGATGGCAAAGCCGGCCAATCGTTTGGTCAAGCCAGCGCCCATAGTCCGACGTCGTGGAAACTGTTCTTCTCAACAGAGATGCTTCGATTCAAAAGACCTATTGTGTTCGGTGGCAAAACCGTTCTTCAGTCCCACAACAGAATCGTCCCATTTTCTGTTACATTTTCACGGGCTATCTGAACCAGGAACACCAGAACCGGCGGTGTCGGTCCGCCAGCTGCGCTGGGCGGCGTGGGAAGCCTGACGACGCTGGTTCATATTTATAAGGATAGATGTGTAAGTTTTGCTAGTTTACATTATGCTCAGTTCATTGTCTTAGCCTACTTTAAAACGCGCTCGCAGTTGGCCCACGGGCCACTAGTACATGCAAAAAACCCGTTGATGAACAACAGATCTGAGCGTCCCGCAATCATGAGTGATGTCTTGCCGTTTGCTCAGCACTGTGAGTTATAGCTACCATCTCACTCAAAGAGGCGTTCATTCGATCACACCGGTCTACTCGCAACGGTAGTAGCGGAGGCCCACTCAACGGGGGTTTGACGTGATGGGTTGGCCTTATCCTATTCCGACGCGCCTGTGTGGCTCTTCACAACAAATCAGAACTGCTGGCGGGGAGAAGGCGCTTGATAGGGTAAATCACAAATGATATAATGCTCAAAGCACTCTTTTAGGCCCCTGAAGAAGACGTCAGTGGAAACGTCACGCTGAGAATAAACACATTCCAACTAACTACCTCGTCGGGCATAAAAATAACCACAAATATTGCATAATGTAAAGGTCTGCAGATAGGGGAGAATCCGGAGACTATATGTATATATTTTTATTATATTTTTATATTCGAGAATAAAGGTGGTCAATCAACTAATCCAATATAACTGGAGTCGAAACTAACAATGTAATCCGGCTAAGATGCATAAAATAGCCCTAATGTCCTCTGAACTCCTTGTTTAACGAAAACAAGGAAGAGAGTTCAAGGTTTGAAGTTTTTCGGAAGAAGCGATGCGCAATTGAAGATTTTTCTTGAACATGCTTCGGTATTGAAATCTAGCGCTATTAAATCCACATTAAAAAGCGTATCACTTTAAAAACAAACCATCCTGTGAGCAGCGA